>JAOXYL010000042.1:9405058-9425796 GCA_028564955.1 Terapon puta
AATTTTTATCCGAAGTAAATTATGTGAAAGTAGATTCCAGCAGCGTAGATGCAGGATCAGCTGTGTATTACATGGTGGTGTGCTGTCAGAGGAAACAGCCGAGTTAACAGAAATGAGTGTATTGTGTAGGACATAGCAAAGGTTGGCAAACATGTACCTGAAGACAGAGGAGAGTATTTTGATTACATAACCTTATAAGGCTTTTTCCAGAATATTCATGCGGCGCGAGGGGACGGCAACACGCACTGAAAACACGGTATGTCTGCAAAACACTGCAACTTTTATAAGAAAGTACTTTGTTTTGTGATTGTAAAGGCAGTTAAGGATGATACAATACCGACAATAACCACAGACTTTAGAAAACAAACCTGCAGCAGACCATTACATGTCAACAGAATAATTTTCACTAATGTGCACATTAGACAGGACAAACAAAAAAATGTTAAATACTGTTGCAACTCGATTCTTTTTAATGATGAACTTTTTTATTTTCTGCCACCGGATGAATAACCTCGGTGCAGACTGAAGCTCTGTGGTATTTGTGCCCACGGCCTGATTCCAAACAACAGAAATAACAGAAAAACAGCAAAAAGAGCAAAATCTGACCCCTTGCATCCCTTCCGATTATTTTCATACAGGCCTTTGCAGTCGGCAAAGAAAATGATCATGACAGAAATACTGAAAAACTGCCTTGGACATAAATTTGTCCAGTGGTTGTTTCCTTTCTGCTCCCTCCTGCTGTAACAAAATGATATGCAGGGAGAAACCAGCGTCGGCACGTCACACTGCGAGCCAGGGGCAGAAATGTTGGCAAATAAACACGAGTGAGATGTTAATGCATCGGCGTGTCTTTAGCGTCTGAGCGTTGGTGCGCGCGTCTCAGTCCTTCTATTTGTGGGCTCCTGACTCTGCGGCGTGACAGTAGGCAGAATAAGAGAGTGTTTTATGGCATCTCATTGAGACACCCTTGACGGTGACACCTCCTCTATACTATTCCTGTCGTCGGCTCCTTAGCTCTCGTCCTCCCTTTCACTGCTTTTCAGCTCTATTTCTCTCCCGCCTTCTCTTGCTGTCTTTAAATCACCCCTCCCCACCCCACCCCCCACCTTTTCTTCCCCGTCTCTCATCTTTTCCTATCCATCTTTCCCAATCATCTTCTTCCATATTGCTCTCCATCCTCGCAAATCTTCCACTCTACCCATCTGAGCACTTCCCCTGTCCGCCGTCTCCCTCGCTTCATACCCCCCCCACCCCAACCCCTTTCTCTCTCCCTACCCCCCACCAGTCTCTCTCTTTCTGTCGGAGCACTTGGTACAGTAATGGTGCACTCTGCCACCATGTTCATTTCGGCATCATCCCTGGAGTGGCTCTGTTTATATCTGAATATCAGAAATACTTTTCTTTTTTTTCTTTTTTTTAAGGGGAGAAAAAAAATAACTTTTTGGGATGAGTAAGGCTCCTTTCATCCTTTCAGTCTGTGCTTTGCATTTAGACAAACAGCACATACTTCTACAAAATCTGAATGAGGCGTGCTGTGAATATCAATGCTTAAAGGACAAAATACGACGACAACAACAGAAATTTTAATTTGCTGCAAACAGGAGGGATAAAATCGCTTTCCTCTCCTCATCAGCTTCACACCGGATCAAACCGGATTCAAAGGTGATGAAACAAATAAACTAATGAACAGCGGAGAGACCTGTGTGCACGGTAACAAGCGACAAAGACAATTTTCTCATATTTCCTCCTGCGCCCCCACCAAGTTCTGCTTGTGTTCTTTACACGCAGCAATGGCTTTGGAGTCCGTCCACTTATTGATCCGCGTGGCGACTAGAGGGGGCGGCTGCCTGTATGGCTTGTCTGACTATAGTGTAATTAAAGCTGAGGCAAGGGATGTGTAGCACTGACGATGCTGGCCACGCTGCTTAGAGAAAGCTATTTGAGGAAATGCTACGGCTCGGTACGATCAAACTGGGGCTTTGTGCGGCGTGCGAGTGGAAATTTGAGCACAAACGGCTTTAGGTTTTAATGCCACGTTTAGTATCAAGTTGGGGGAACAGGTTTTTAAAACATAAGCACTATTCGAGGGGCATTAAGCTGTGCAGAGAAAATGAGTTTTAAATAATAACAAAATTGGATTTGATGCCCTCCTAGAGTCTCGTTTGCTTTCCAAAACTCATGTTAAAGTTTACAAGACCATCTGTTCTTGGAAAGCGAAAAAGGCAACCTAAATCAACAGCCCGCAGAATACAGTTGAGGCCACTGGGGTGGGTGTGTGTGTGTGTGTGTGTGTGTTTTATGAGAGGCTACAGTCAAAATGTGGTGGGATGCAGAATAAAGTCCCGCTTAAGAATCATGACTATCATGGAGCAGTGCATGCAGGATTTAGATATATTTTACTGACTTAAAAAAAAAGAAAAAATGCTGACATCATTGCCAGAGGAATGCAGCTGCTATCCCGAGTATGGGCGAGCGCTGGGAGTAATGGCGGAGAGTGAATGAGCAGACCGGGGCGACCCTTCCTTCTGTTACACTGCATTACCCCTGACTGCATCTGAGGGTGATTCACTCAGAAACTCTGATACAGAGCGCAGTGTGGTGGGCAGATGTCATGCACTGTTAGAAGTACACCAGAACAAACGCCCAACAAGCGAGGACACACTGACAGACGCACGCACACACACACACACACACACACACACACACACACAGTATGGGTACATGCATACGAAGTTCATACACACACACAGCTACACACTAGCATACGTTGGCTTTTTTCATGGGCCATTTCATTTCACTTGATCTTGTGACATGGTGATGATCTCCATTTTGTCATTTTAAATTGTAATTGCCCTGAGTAGCCTGGAACACAGTCAGGGAGGGAGGAGAGGAAGGCAGGCAGACCATTGGAGGGAGATAATGACAGAAAAGTCTGGGTATAGGAAAAAAAAAAGGGGGGGGGGGTTCAGACAAATGAACAGGAAAAGATTAGAGCAGCTCAGAGATAGAGGGGAGGAAAAAATGCCTCGCTCTTTTGTTTCCTTTCATTTCTGCCACGGCACGAAAAAATATAGTAATGCTCCACTTTTTCTTTCGTCTCTCCTCTTTGAGAGGTGGATGATAACTCTGATTTTCATTTTCTCCACCTACCCCTCTATCGCTCAGTGACGGAGCTCTAATAATTATTCCCCGGCTCTCCGGGCTGTAATTACAAGCCTCTGGAACAAAAACACTTCAAGTCCATCAGTTTCCCGTCATCACAATCCTCCTCTGAGGCTCTGTCGCCAGTGTGATGTTCCCCTCTGGGAGGCTCGCCGTATGGCCATGCTCTGAGTCATAAGTGTCACTTGATTTCTGCTGTGACAGAAGCACTATATCCATTAAGGGCTTCTCATATAGACATATTTATTCTGTGCTTTACCTGGCCGCATGCTTTAATTAAGGCCCCAGAGGCCAAGCCCCCTCTCCCATCCCTGCCTGTTAACTAACAGAAAGAGTGTTCGGGGAGCTGTACTTAACATCGCAGGTCATATATGTTCTTCTCATAAGAGCAGACAGAAACCATCCTGCAGTTTGATGACTTGGGTTTGGTCTGAAAATTGGAGAACACCCACTATCCTCACAGGTGGCAATGTAATGGATATTACACTGTATACCCGCTGCAACTGAAGATCCAAACAGGGTCCGTTTAAACGGTGCCCCACACCTGGAAGAGCTCGAAAATTGCTTGTTAACTATGAAATAAAGAGGCGTTTACTAAGAAGGTATCGTAATGTGACTCAGTGGGATATCTCTGGCTCATAAAGAAATTATAGCCTTGTGATCTTGATTTCACGATATTTATACAACTGAGAAAATGACATAAATAAAATACTTTTGATTAATAAAAACAATACGAGTCGATAGAATGATGAATAATATACGAGCCTCCTTGATCGGTGCGGAGAAAAAGGGAGCGATGGAGCAGCTGTTGTTTATACAGCTGGAGCTTCACTAGAATGCTGAGATAAATGCAGCCAAACAAACACTGTAATGTGTACACGTATCACCAAAAGAACGATCATTGCCCGCCGCAGCCTGTGGTGATCTCAAAATTCATTGATTTCCAAAGTTTAGATTGAAGTTTACCCAACCTCAACTCCCTTTACTGTTACAAATCACAGACACCGTGTTCACTTAATTATTCAACATTTTTTTTCGACTTTCAAGCAAACATTTTTTTAGTAACAGATCAACTGGTACGGTGGGGCTCTGTGGGTATTTCACTAGTGCGGCAGTTCGATGATCTTACATCACTAAGATTTCTGTAGACTAAAGGGAAAGTTTCTTTTCTCAGCACATCTCCCCTTGCATCTTGTGTAAATACCATCTACGCTGTTCACGTGCCTGACAAATATGCTGCATATGTATTAAGACTGCCCTCGAAAAAAAACAGGTGGACAATTCTTCTGTTCCCATGTGTCTGCTTGTTTCCTATGAGCACGAGTACAAAAGATGCTGTTATTATTATATCATTATTATATTGCGACGACTATGACGACAGAGGCCGTATTGTGAGGCAGTAAACAAAGCAGTGTAAAAAATCAAGTGTTTGTGCAAAATGTGGCCATTAAATTCGACAGACGGGACTTTTGAGTGGCAGCGGAGTAAACATTGGGGGTTTCATCAGTCTCCTGTCACATTTCTTCTTGTATTTTGGGCTGTACGGTCACGGCTATTTTGGGGCTTAATTGCGATTTTTTTTGCCTCTGTTTGAAGAGCGTTTCTCTATGTGCATGTGCAGATACGAGCACAAAGGAATCCAGTTACGCAAAGGATTTCAAAGTTCACGACGCGCATTCTGACCGCGCTGTATCTGATCTGCGAGGCAGCAGCATTATTTTACGCATCAAAATACAGAGATTTTGATCTTTACAGTGTGTGTGTGTGTGTGTGTGTGTGTACAGGGAAAAAAACAGGTCATTGTACAGCAGCGCAAGCATTTCACAGATTACTAATATGAAACTAACTAACTAATCTGAGACTGACATGAAACATTAAATTCCAGCCTTAGCAGAGGGTTATTAGAAGAGGGGTGTATCCTGTCTTCTTTCATCTGGCTTTACACCACACAAATTCTTTCATCTGCTGATTTTCTCTGCCTTGGAATTTTTCGACAGTTCTGTGTTGCCGGTTTTTCCAGCGTTTATTTCTCCATCTCTCCTTCTCGATCACGGGAAAGCCCTGGGGTGCAAATCTTGTTTGTAATGAATGAAAATAGGGGAAAGGGGTACAGTTGAATTGCCTACAGAAGGTGAAAGACAGTGGAGCCTTAAGTGTCTCCCCAATGATCAATTATGTTGGATTCAAATCGATACGTGAGCAAGAAAAACACATTTATGAGTCATTCGAGGGCTGTGTTTGAAAGGTGGTGAATGATGGGTAATGGTTAAATATTGAAGAAAAAATGTGCTGCATTTTGACAATCTGACCTAAATGAAGACGTCCCACCTGCCTGACACTGGCAAAGAGGCTGCCATTCAACAGAATAGTCCTTTAATGTGGTTAAAGGAGATATTGATAGTCATAGCATATTGACATTTATATAATACTGTCAATAACATTACTGGTTAATATGCTTATTAGTGTTCGACGACACTGAGCACTTACAAATCAAGCCCTAACTGAATTAAGACAGTGAATTAAAGACTATCCATTAACATTCTCACTGTAGCAGGCGGTTTCCGATTGCAATCAGCAGAGGAATATAGGCCATCATTCACTGGAGGGAAAGTACAAAACAAAAGGATTTTAAGGAAACATTTATGCAAATGTATGCATAATTTCTAATTTCTCCACAAAGTGAATTCCTGATGCTTTGCTATATGTGTCGATACCGTGTGTCAAGAGGATGAGTAACAGTTTGATTGCTCAGAAATGTCAAAGAAAATTGCTTTGAATGTGACAGTATGTCCCATCTCCTATAAATATCTCTCCAGATTGCAAGGTTACACCATGAACCTTCAATTATCCTGGGCGAGTGTGATTGCATAATATGGAAAGCTATGCAAGATATGCGTTGATCATAGCGCCGTTGTACATATGGCAGAGTACCATTTCTTCCTTCAAAGAAAAACTACTATCATTTAATGCTAAATACTAAATGATCTGTTTTGGCTGATGAGCACACTCTATTAGCAAGCAATAACAGAACATTGTTTCATGTTGCTGTTTAACCTGCATTCGTATTGATCCGCAATACAGCGGTGATCAAAAGTAGCACATCTCTTACATGCAATCAAATCAACTAACAGCTCGAGGCAGTTCATTAACCGTCAGCATTAATGCCTCTCCCTGGTGAGACTAATGAGGCTGCAGACAAACACCTAACAAGCCTGTGGAGGAGCATTTTCCAGCAATATTCTGATATCAAGGTAAAAGCTAGAGCAGGTCTCAGTAAAGAAAAAAAAAACAATCACACAGGACAGACAGGAGCAGTAAGTTGTAAGTGTTTGTCAAACTGCGGTGATTACTGCTCGACCTTGTTTACTCGTTGCCATTTATGTGTTGAATATGAAGGAGCGTTCTCGTTGTAAATCCTAACATACAAGGAGTTGCACTTTTCCTCATAAGTCAACAAGTTGTGAAATTGTAAACACTCCGAATACTGTTTATGTCCAGGCCACGGGTTATTTCAAAGAGAGAAAGACCCCCGCCCCCCCTAACTTAAACCTCTCAGGCTTTGTGCTGCAAGCCAACTGCCACTCAGGTGTTTCAGGAAGTGACACATTAACACTAAGAACGATTTGATCTGAAAATGACTACCCAAAGAATCTGTGCGAGTCTTAACATAATAAGGATGAATGTGAAATTACAGGCAGTGCTTTGCAGTCAAGTGGTAATGTCGGAGTCCTTCACCTGCACTGACCCAGCTCCGATGTGAAAACGGAACAATGCATAATTGATTTCCTGACCAAATTTGTGTGCAGCAAATAATCACTCAGTATGGGTGTGCTGAATAGGTGTGCAGATGATTTTTTTTCTTTTTTTTTTTCTTTGCAAAATACGTACATGTCAGTCACCATTACATTTTGCCTACCTGCGTTTGTTTTTCCAGTATATTTCCTATTCCTTATTATCCTTATGATTAGATTTGACATGAGCCTTTAACGTCGATGACTTCAATCGAACAATTTAATTAAATTTTGCAAATCTGGTTTTACTGCTTGATGTGTTGTTCATCATGGTGCATCTGGTGATTCAGAACTTGTGACTCTGTATCAGCAGCTAATCAAATCTCATCGATTGAGTCAACACAAGTCTGCGTGCCGGCGTCATGTTGATAAGTTGATCTGACAGCATGACGGCGAACTCAATAGTTTAAAAGAGAAATAAAGTTAAACCGCAGTAATGAGTAGCTACTGTATGTGCGTGTTTATCTGTGTACTGTACATCTGTGCCTGTCGTGTGTGTGGGCTGGTGCAGCGTTTCGTTAATGTGCCTTGGTAGGTGGGTGGTTTTTCTTGTTTTTACTTCTTGCCTTGTCTTGCATTCTACCTATATTTTTTTCAAGACATAAAACTTGCTGTTATGTATATTTAACCCTGTAGAGCCTGAAGCCAGAAATAAACTGTGCTATACTGTATCAATTTAGCTACATCCAGCATTTTATTCTGGTTATTTGGTATTTTACAGTATTTTGACTGTATACATCAGGGAAGAAATATCACACTGATGATGTCGAGGTCTAAAAGAGTATCAAATATGACACACTTGGCATTGAAAGGTTAAACGAGCAGCCCATTGTTTTTAACTTAAGATGAAGTGCACTGACAGACCAGTTTGATTTACACTTGATTACAATGCATCTGCAGCTAATGTAGAGAGTGGTGGTGTGAGTGGGATTACATCAATATCCTACAAAGCACTTTGGGTATGCTTATACTTGGATTTGTGTGGTTAAGCCTGTCAGAAAATATCATAGATATATGAGTGGTTTGTTGATAAAAACTCATTAAAAATTGGTGCTAACATATTTCTGTCTAAATAATTACAGAATGCCTGTAATGCCTTTAGCAATTCTTTCACAACAACGATTGGTACTTTACATACCGAGCATGTTGCTTTGAATTAAACACAACAAGGCAAACAGCAAGATTGCGACTGCATAATGTGTTAATGTCTCTAAAGTGTTATTTCCTGTTTATGGAAGAATTTCACGTCTCACTTTGAATACTTCCCCGACAGCATGAGGGAACGGAGAGTTTACAGAGAGATGCAGAATAGCTCGGTCGGGGAGTAAAACGCGTGCAGCGGCTTGCTCACATCGTCTACACGGTCTGAGCCTGGCCGCCGACCTCCTCTCTCCTCGGCCCGGCGGCTCAGCGGCCCCCAGTCTGAGCCTGACCGTGGCCAGATTGTCACGACTGGCGTATCGTGGGAGGCCAACAGGCAAACCTCACAAGTGGCAAAGGTGACATCTGTAAAGTGTCATAATGAGATCTTTTAGTGTGCCAATGAGGTCCCCGAGAAGCTCAGTGAGTGATGCCCACAGCTGGTCATTATCTGCTCCAGTCGCTACAGAATCACAAACAGCTCTTCAAAAAAAAAAAAGAAAAGAAAAAAAAGAAAAGAAACCTAAAAACTCAGTCAGGTAGTGCTCTGCTAAGGGTTGATGAAACTCCCATTTATTCACCTTAAGGATGTGACTATTTCAGGGTCCATGGTGTGGCCGCTGCTTGAAAGAACATTTGCTTTATTTACAAGGACTTTTACGATGTACTTCATAATGTTACTGCTGATCCGAGCCCGTGACCCGACATGGCTGTACAGACACAGCCTTGAGGAACGTATAAAAGGCACGCGGCATATCTGTATCATTACAAATCGCAGCTCATCTCTGCATGGGCCCGTGGTCATCAGTCACCAGGAGTGACTTTATCTCTCAGGTGCCAAGGATAACAACGCCAGAGAGACATTGGATGAGGACCCACGGGGTGATGGTGGGGAGGGCTGATGGGGGCAAAGACACAAACAAAATGAAAGAAAAAAAACAGGTGTGAAAGTGTGTTTGCGTGTGTGTGTGAGAGAGAGAGAGAGAGAGTGGGAGAAAGGGAGAGCGTGACAAAGTGATGGAGGAAATTAATGCCACTCTGTCATTCCTGCTGTATGATCCAGGTGCCTTTGCCAATTATCCTGACAGCCAGAGGTCTGGTCCCTCTCTCCTTCCCACTGGGGGGAGAGCTGGGCTTCAGTGCCAAATGCTGGCCTTGTTAAAGGATCCACCAGGGACAATGGCTCTGACCAGAGATCATCACATTTTAGATAAAGAGCAGCAGCTTCTTCACACCTGTAATGGCGGAGATCAAGGAAGCTGTTAATGTGGACGGCGAGCCTGATGGTCATGCACTTGTGCAGAGCCCAGGTGTTCACAGACAGGAGGAAGGACAAACAAGAGGAATCCTCCTGCGCCATTTGCGGGCCAAGTTTTCTTGAATAATGAGCAGAATGAGGCCATAACTCAGAGCAGATTTTCCTCCGCATTGTTAGGATAAATTGAGAGATAATTAAAACATGATCCATCCCCTGTAATTTAGTGAAATGTTTCATCAACACTGCATGGTGTGCTAATTGCACACAAAATATCCATAAACGTCTGGCCTCCCAACAATTAAAATGGAAGTAAATTAATACACCTATACATCAAAACACTGATGAATATTCTGTGCCTCGGGCCCTGAAAATAAATAAATGATTAAGTTTTCACAACACTTCACAAAATTAATCTCGAGAGTGTTTTTTCACCCAAAACTTGCAATAAATTGGACTCCTAATGAAGCGCGGAAGAGGTGTACAGCATATGGCAACTAATATTTAATCACTATACAGACATGAGCTCAGAGAAAAAGGAGTGCGTGCACACAACCTTCCCTCCTTTAAAAAAAAAAAAGAAACTATTCCAGCCACTTGAATTTTAACAAATCACTGCAACAAATAGTTACACTACAACTGCAATTAGTTGAGAAAGTCTCTGCTCTCTAGGAGAGACAACGGATAAATCCAAAAGAGCATGTTCAGAATTTTGCTTTTATTGTACACACACACACACACACACACACACACACACACACACACACATACAACCACACACAACCACACACTCACACACCTGATTTATTAACAACAGATTCACCATATTAGAGATATTACATTAGCGTTTAGTTGATTTAGCTCTTCACCAATATCTAAATTTAATCAAGCCATTCAAATGTGACATTATATTCATTTTAAAACCTGCATCTGCCGATTATGGTAATATCGGACTGAAGACCATTATTAATACAGTCGGCAGCTCTGCACTGTCAACTCAACACAACTTTCGTTTCCAAACTCTTCTCACAAACTACATATTGGCGGAAATGAAAAGTCTCCTTGGAAATGCTACTACTTTTTTTTTGTCTTTTGCAAACAAGTATTGCTTTGTGTTGGTTACTGTACATTCCTTATATATTGACCTGAATTCATTCTATGGTTAGAAAACCTTCCCAAGCTATGGTACAGAAGGCCGGAGAATAGAAGGGGGTATTTGGAGACGGTCTTGGCTTTCCCTGCCCTCTTTCTGGACGCTTTCAACTTAGTTTGGAGATAAAGTCGCAGCTTTGATCTTCAAACAGTCTGTTTGAGATGGAATTGGATCTCTTGGTTATTATCACCGCACAAGAGCTGGAAGTTTAATATATTTTCTACTTTTCTAATCTTTTATCTTTTTAATTTTTCAGTGCCACTGTGTTATAAAAAACCAGGAGGGCTCAATAATTCACTCCGCAAACCTAATTGGAGTGCAGGAAATCCTTGTTGTGGACACATTTTGTAAAATTAATACATCTTTAATAATGCACACCGACTCCACAAATAAATGTGTGAGAGCTTACATCTGAATGTATGAGAACGTAATGATATTGCCCTTTATTATGAGGCTTTTTAAATCATTGATGTGTGCAACTCCAAAAACATTACTTATGCCCTCGTCTATGGATGAACGGTAACTGAGTCAACCAACTCTGGATGCTAATTAGTCTGAAAAGCACACATCCAGAGCAAATAGGAGGCTAAGGCAAATTAGCATTTAAATCATTTCATTGCTAATGGATAAATCAGAAATCCTCCTGATGTGACTCTGTGATGTGGTGCCATTCTGCGAAGGGATCAGACGGGGGAGGCTGGTGTGTCAGCCAGGCTGGCTGCAGATCCCCACTGCGTCCATCTGTGTGTCCATCCTGCAGCGATCCATATGGGGCCCGCTGATAGCAGAAAGAGGACGGCTGCATGGGGCCAAAACATGTGGTCAACACATAAATGAGGATGCTCTGCACAGAAAAGAAACCAATGAACAAAGCTCAAACATACAAGGAACTATAAGACTACGGGACATGTAGATATATAGCCTATAGCTAAGGCAGTTCATTGATAATCAGCACATTGATTGAAAATTAATTTAGATTTATTTTGATAAACGATTATTCATTTAAGGCTGTTTTCAAGCACAAATGTGGATGCCGTTTTTGGATTTTTCAGCATTTGTTCAAAGCAAAACAAGACGGTGTCACCTTGGGCACAATTTCTTCACAAAAAATAGATTGATCAATAATGAAAACAATCTTTAGCTGCAGCAATACAGATATTTTAGTGGGACACAAACAGCTCCTAGGAGACTTGTTCTGGTACAGTCGAATCTTTCTGGGAGACATTTCATGCCCTAAATACCAATGTGACACAACATACAAATTATACATTTAACCTTCATATGCTTTGAACTGCATGCAGAAGTAATGTGACTTATCTAAAAATGTCTAAAGTAAAGCCTGATAATGCATCCACCGTTTTCACTCTATAATATCAGACAAGAAGATTTTCAATTGCTCAAAGCATCAGTGTCTGGGGAAATGTGACAAATGTGATCTTCCACAAGCCTCATCTCTGAATTCTACAGTAACCTTCTGTTGTTTTGCCTTTGCCTCGATTCTCACTCTTGTCTTTACAGGGCATTTACAACACGTGGTGTGTGAGGATGGTTTACCGCTTTATTATCAGTAACTTAACAGCCAACTGCCATCCAAGAAATGGATCAGTCAGCTGAGCAGGATGATTGTCAGCCTGGTGAACTACTGACAGACTCGCACACTACACTACCAATAAATACCACTCAAGTTTCTGTGTACTCCAATTCAGTACTAAACAACAGCTGCAAGCCTTCCACCATATTGACAGGTTACTCTGAATCTTTTCTGTCTTATCTTTACTGTTGCCTATATTTTCTAAAGGATGTGTGTTACTGTATCTGAAGGAAATTCAGCATCCCCTCTGCTTCACCTAAGCAAAGAAAGAAACAAACAAAACTTCATTCATTTTAAGATAAGAGACATGAAAAGTATTATGTAACAAACTACAACAAGAATTATATGGTAGTAATTAGTAATTCATTTTAGAGAAACCATCAGCAGACCTGTCCTCAAAAAACTCTTTTCTGTCCCCTTCCAGCTGTTTTAGAAGAGCTTCCCCACAGAACCATCACCAAAGAACCAACAAGGAAAAAAAGCATCAAACGGATTTCGAAAGTGCTTCCTCTGTGCTCAGTGATAAAATAAAAGCCTTGTCTTACGCAGTGTTTAACATCAAATAAGTCACACACAGCCGGGTTACTTTCGTAGGTTTAAGAAAATCTCAGAAAAAAAAGCTAAAGGCACAGGTATATCTTAAATCTCACAATCGCATAGAAACACAGCAAACATATACTTTTCAGGTTACATCAGCACCCAAATGTAGAGAAGCAGGAATTCACAGGAACAGACACTAAAACAATTACAGTACAATAACAGTGATTATGTTTGATTAGACCCTGTTGCATTCCTGTCTTCATTTCAACTTGCTCTATTTTCTAGTAATTGTGGCTTTTCCAACACCATGCACATGCCAGCATTAGGCTTTTGTGTGCTCAGCTCTCCCAGTAGATTGCCAGCCAGCTAAAAGAGGCTTAAAGCAGGGGGAAATGTTGCTGTTTTAGGGGCTGGGTGGCCTAGCGATGAATGCTGTACGGCAGGTACGAGTTGTGTACACTGGCAGCAGGTTTCCGCACAACGCTGCCAGGTTCATCTGGATTCAGCCCCACCGCCGTCCAGAGTAATTATTTCTCCTGAGGGTCGCCCGCCACGCCGCTCACCATACAAAGCGTACAATGTGCCCGGAGATGTGTGTGAAAGCGCCTTCCTGTGGGCGTAGGACTGCGTTTGGACGTGTTGCCGGTCTGCGTGCGAGCATGCGCGCGAGCCCGCGTGTTTGTTTTTATTTCAGGTTACGCCGATTGAACAAAGGCATTCAACACTTGGCCTGCTGTGCCGTACTTTATCTCAATTTATAGAGGCAATTAGGATGTTTTTGTTTCCCCCTCTTTTATGTAACCACCACAGTTTAGACGTGAGTGAAAATCGTGCCCAGCAGAATTAATAGCATAAATGCTGAAGTGGCAATGATCAAGTGTCTTATTAGAGCTGGACTAAATTAGTTATGTGTGACTTTTTTCTTTCATGCTTAGTTCACTTTTAATGAGCAATTCTAGTCCAATTGCATTTGGCATGTCATACGATAACAATTATCTTAAAAAAAAAAAAGACAGCTATGTCTCTCAATGGGTTTCAAATGTGGAGATTGACTACACAATATTACAGTGTTCAGCAACTTCATTTCATTCCTTTCTGGGGTAAATGCAAACAAACAATGCCTCGAAATTCACTGTTTTATCATTGTCGTCTATATTCTCATCAAAGGTTTGCTTGTACTGTTCATCAGGAAATGTATTTCAACCTGTTCCCCGCAGGGTGGTGTAAAGGCAGGAGATGCGAACGGTTAAAAATGCAAATAACGGCGTGTCATCGACCTATCAGAGTACACACACTACACAGTCTTTTTTTATGCTAAATTCCCCCTTCTCTCTCCACCCCTGAGGCCATTTCCTGTCACAGGAGGAAACGGGGAGTTCCTCCATGCAAATGGATGAAGCCACCACTCCAATGCAGCATTGCTCTCATTACCTCATAAATCATTGAAAAGAAGGAATATGTATGAAAGCAATGGAGTCAAAGAGCAAGTCACTACTGAGTACCTCCTGTTGTCTGCGCTGTTTTTGCCAAACTTGACAGAGCATTGGGTTGGTAGGGTTGGGTACTGGCAAGGACTCTCTTTATCTTTCTCTCTCTCTCTTTCTCACCCCCCCTTTCCTCTCTCTCTGAACTGAGGCCAGAGTCCTCTTGGGCCTGCTCCATTGTGCCGGAGGAAAATTGCCAATCCGGGCTACTCTGATTGAACACTGAAAGCAGGAGTTTTATAAAGGAGCTGATTTGCTATTCATTACCTCTCACTCACTCGTTTTCTTTCTCCCACACTCTTCCGTTTTCCACTGGCTCGCATTGCCACACTCCAACTTCCTTTCTTGGTCTTTTCTCCAGCTCTCTTTATACTGTGTTCACCCTTTCCTTCTCCGCTGATCCCTGCGCCCCCCTCCCAACCCCCCTCCCTCGGAGACTCCCATGGTTAGGCTGGGATATAATGTGGCTTTCTCCGTTTTTCCAGCACAGTGTGAGTGTGTGTGTACGTGCGTGTGTGTGTGTGCTTGCTTGAAATCACTGTTGGTTACTCTGTCGATACGGCAAATGGTTTAATTACCTCCTGCTTTACCGAGGGATCAGCACACACCTACCCTAGATTATCAAGAGTAGGCTGCGTTAGGAATATACAAACCCTGAGACCGGTCTGAATGTGACAGAGGAAATGATGCAGCAATGGCACAAATGAATAAATGAAGAGTGTACTTAGATGAAGAACAAACAGAGCTCCTTTGCCGCTTTGTTTGACTGACATTACCTCAGATGGCTGCAGATGTAAAAGGCATTTCAGGACAATTTCGCCTCCAAGATAAAGACCAGTTCTAGCGATCATTGATCCGACTGATACTTGAGTGAAAGGTTAGTTTTTCCTCTGCGGGATAGAACAAGAGGCGCGTTCTCCCCAGGTTTTCTCCAGGTGCTTTGGAGGGTGTTCCCCGCCTATCGACCAGTGTATTCCGGTTTAGGCTGCAGTCGCACCCCCACCCAAGCATGAAAAGGATAAGCAAGAAGAGAAAAATCGATGGATGGATGAACAAACAGGATATAGCCCTAACAGTAAATCTCAGATTTCTGTGGTATCAAGCCTGCCCTCGAAGCACAAATATTCCATTCAGCACAAAGGCATTATGGTCTTTTGATCGTGCGTTCATATCAGTGATTTGGTGATTAGCAGGAATGACTATGTGGGAAACAGAAAAGACAAAAAAAAAAACAACAGAAAATAACTTTAATGTCAAGTTCGTGTCATCGGTGTACGAAGAGTAGCAGAAAAAACAATCTGCGCATCTTCAAGAAACTCAGGAAAACAAGCCAGTTTTGAACAAATGTCTGCAGATGTTAGTTGATGAGCTAACCTCTAACGTGCTAAATTGTCTCAGTTACAAGCAATTAAATGACTTCATTTTGTAATGACTCGAACTGAAGACCGGAAAAAGGTCTATAAGCTTACAGGTTTGTTAGCCGCTTACCAGCTGTCAAGCTTGTTAGCACGGTCGCAAAGAGGACAACATTTACTCAAAAAGACATTTGTACCATCAGTGCTGTCACATTTAACAGATTGCAAATCACTCCTTTTTGAGGACTGTTAAAAAAGACAAACGACTAATTTCACAAAGTCGCAAAAATTTGGTGTTTTAAATGCTGATGCAATGCAGCCTCTCTAAATTGTAGAGTGCAATATATCCATGAAATGTTATTTCTCGTAAGGATTTGTGAAATATCCCCATCGTAAAGAAATCTTGCTATGTTGAAGTTTAATGTTCGGATATGCGGTTCTTCCTGGAACTGCCTTTAGCTTATGTTACAGTAATGCTTTCCCCCCCTATTTTATCTCCGCTGTCCACGGATGTGCTTCTGGAGATTCATTCAGACTGATGGATTGACTTTCCACTGGCCACCTTAGGTTTATCATCCCTCTTTGGGGAAAAAAACCTGAGGGCCCGTCCCTTTGAGCATTGTCCAGACCACTGAGAGCTTTGGTACCATGTGGTACAGGTACATTCTCCACTTGCAACTGAAATGAGGGATTTGTTGTGTTTTCTCAGGGGGAATGATTTAAGCATGTGGGCTGCAGTGATGCGGAACCGAACATGACCACAGCACACATCACCTCCTCTACAACCCACAGATCAGAGAGCTACGTTTCAGTAGGTAACATCAACTTTCAGGAATATTCGCAAAAACTGTGTTCAGACAGTAATACATGAGACATTAAATCTAGGAAAGAAGACAAGAATTCATCACGCCCAAATCAAAACATCTGATTATCCGCCAACTACGTCAACCACCAAACAACCAAGCAATAAGAAAACTGCACATCCCTCCTTTGTCAACGACAGTCTAAAAGTAAAAATCATACCAAGCTGATTGGCAGGGAGTAGCAGCACGGCCTGAAGAGGAAAAGGGACCCACTCCAAACGACTGCAGCTTTAAGACAAAGTTCGCACAGGAGTCCACAAAAAGCAGCCATACTGTTATTCACGAGACTGAGTTTAACAACAATTAAAGACTCTTTCCGGCATAATTAGCAAAACAGTGCAAGGAAAACAGCTTTTAATTAGCTCAAAGATGGAGATGAGTAAGCAGATTTCATCTTTGGTTGTTATCTTTGTTAGTTTGCAAGAAAAAAAAAACCTGCAGTCTTGAGGCATTCTGGAAATGTCTTCATAAACACGTTTTGCGAAATGAACTGCCGGGTGTCATGTTGTTTCACTCTATTTTAATGATATTCGTGGCTTAATTCTCTGTCTCAAAGGTTTCAAACGCAAACACTTTAATTGCATGAAAGGAACAGACTGTGGATAGTGCCTATGCAATATTCCTGCAACACACTCTTGGCTGCTTTGTGTCATGTTTCTTTCTCTTTCCCATTAAAAAAAACAACAATAAAAAAAAATCTTAATTGCTCTTGAGTAAATACTATACAGAGTAAACTGATAATTTCTCAAACTCATCAACATTACAAGCTGTAAATCTGTTTTTGTGTGATTAACAAAACATTTCAAAACAAATATATAGTAATGAATTTTATGTTAGCACAAACTTTAACCAACATCACTGATGAGACCCTCCCACCTCCTCATGTCTGCACATCCATAACAAGTCCTGAACTGATCAGGCTTTTATTTCTCCAACATTTTAAACAGTTTTTTTTAAACACAACTAGAAACAAAGTTAATTATCATGGGTTCATTGTATGTTATTTGTCCTCATATCTCACCTGTAATGCAGAAGCAGCCTCAAACTAAAAGTTAAAAATAGTGGGTCATGTTAACAAACTCCTGCTTCTATTTTAGACCAAATTGTACCTTTCCCCTGTGCCCCGGATAACATCTGTGCCTTACAAAGAACTTGTCAAAAGGCAGAGCAGTGATGAAAAATCATCAAACTGTAAACCCAACTTCATGGAGAGGCTAAGTAAAAGATCTAACTGCAGATTTTAGGCCAACAGGAACTCAGTCTTACTTTGGGATTATTAAATAAAATGTCTTATTCCATGAAGTCCTATTTACTGAACAAACCACAGTTCCTTCCCCAAATGTCAAACCTGACCACTCCCAGGGAGGAATTTTTATGTTATTTTGTAAATATGGTTGCACATCGATCCTTCGCCTTGCCCGAAAAGACCGAAGCTGAAAAAAAAAAGCTTTTTTTCTATCCAAATCCCAACCCATCTCCTCTTTAGAAAGGTCATTTCTAGGAGAAACCCTTCCTCCAGTCTCTACCGAGAACATTTCTCTAATTTAATTTAGTCCAAATATCTTCTCTGTCTTAAATTTCCCATTAATTAGTGGCTCTTTTAAAGCCTGCGTTTACAAGATTATTGATCAAAGTGTTGAATGAACTGCTTTCAGCCGCTGATGATGGAAAGTCCTTGGGTTTTGTTCTTTTACACCTTCTTGCTGCATTTGATACTGGCAGCCGCTGCATGCTGCTGAAAATATTTTCAACGGTGGGCTGCATTTATGGCTTACTTGACTTGTATGTGGTAATTTATGGCAATTCTATCTACTGGTAATTTCAGTTTCTCCCGGATGAGTTTGTCCAGTGGGGCACTGAAAGGTTCTTTTCTTAGGCCTGCTTTCGTTTTCCATTTATGTGTTGCCCCTGCGGCAAAATATTCGTAGTCATGGCATCAGTTTTCATTGTCATGCAAATGCCACACAGCTATTTCTCTCTGTTGATATAAATGACAGAAAGCAGACTGACTCACTTAAAATATATCTTTCAAAAACTTAGATATACAATTAAACAGTTACAGTTAAATTTATCAGCCTATTATGGCCTAATGTCACCTTTCATTGCCTCTTGGATGTCATGCTCAATTGTTCATAATGGGTTGACGTGTAAGCTTGTTTGGGCCCATATTGATCTAGTTCAGAAAGTTAGATCCCTCATTTGTAGATTTCTTATTTCAAACTTACATTTTCATAGTTTGCTTGCCATTCAATGTTCCCGTTTGTTTATATCAAAGCATATTTACCTCTCATTTGAGCCCTTCCCTTATTTCAAATTAGAAAATGATGCCTTTAAAATTGTCATACAAATACATGAACCTTAGTGTAACTATAATTAACCACCTTATCTCTGAGTTACTGAATATTGCAATAGTTACCTTTTCAATTTCTTCACTCAGCATTGTGGAATACAGAGAAATCCAGATAACAAAACATATTTAATGGCTTAATTAGTCGAAAGCCTTTCAGAATCTGAGCTGCAATTCTAACCATCAAATCAATATTGAGCTGAAATAAAATACCGCAACATGTGTGGGTGAGATAATTACCTCTCCTGGTCCAAGAGCCTACTTAAGGATAACATACCTATATGAATATGTGAAAAAAATTGGAATCAAGAGTAACAATCAAATATCTCAAGACTTTTAGCCTGCTGTCAAGCGTTAATTTGTTGTCCTTTCAATTTTAAGGGCAAACGCACACAAATCAGCTCCACATAAGGGTCCTAGAAATGGTCCCTGGAGAGGGAAAGCAACACAGCTGATATAAAACCTCTTGTCCATGCACGTCTGGTTCTGTGCACTTGCGTGTGTGTGTGTGTGTACTTGTGGGTTTGTAATAAAATACCAAAGATGAAATTGATATCACATGAAATCTCTGGAAAAACGGGAAAGGTAAATTACGATGCCCAGAGGGGCCTCCTGCTCCCATTCCCCCTGTATCATACGCATCACAGATCCATTGAATTAAAATTCAATAAGATGTGGGCTGTTTCCCGACCCGTTTTGCACCAGTGAGCTGTGATATCACCGCCATTCTCCAATCAAATCCTGGTACTTCTCTCTCGCTGCGATTTCAACCAATCAAAACAGCTCAAAATTAATTTGTTGATTTTCAATATGAGATCCTCATAACTGATTAAAGGACATGAACTCTGTAAAATACCATCTTTCTTTGGAGGAATAAATCTACATTCATTTCTAAAGCCGTTTTTCTTTAAGGGATTTAAACACAGAAAGTATTTAATGAACAGAATTAAGAGGTGTGGGTATGGTAAAGCATTTTGATTTTCGGAGCTTTGTATTCTGCCTCTCCGCCTGGTCTTTAGCCCACACTCACATCATTTTAAATGGGATGCGGTGAATGACTTTGTTCCAGGCTCTCATTATGCAGGCAGCAGAGATATGCACTCTTTGTCCCATGAAAACTATTAGATTAATTAATGGGCGAACATATTTCCCTCTCCCCTCCATGCTTGCAATCAGCTTTCTAGGTCCATTCCCTGCTCAGTGAACTGATTCATTCTCTCTATCATGACAGGCCTTTCCTCCTTTTTACAAAATAAGACCTGCAGCTAATTCTGATTGACTTGATAGATTTGTACGATTCAAATGCCAGAGGCTTAATGAGGGCGAGCTACAATCAAAAGGGGAAAGAAAAGGCAAGAAGGGGACCAACTTTCAAACCCATCTTTGCTCCTTTTTAACTCAAAGAACTGCTCCTTGTCACCACCCCCCCTCCGATATCATCCGGTGAGCAATTACAGGGAATGTACAGCGAGCGATGCATCATCCATTCCCGCATGCTGACGCTCGGTGAAAAACAGGAGTGTTTACTGAGTAGGGGTGCCATTTACCATGGTAAATATGTGCGTCCCCGGCCAGTGAAGGGTTGATGGTTTTGCAGCAGCGTGACATCTGATATACTGCTGTATGCGGGGAGAGGGCTGATCAAGGCCACCTCTATCACTCAACCAGATAATCTGCGCGCCCGGGAAAAAACAAATGACGCTTGCTAGCTAGCCTCAATAGCCTGTCTCACATCTTCATCCTGTTCATTTACTGGGGGAGCCTTTCTCGCTCTCCTCCTTCAGTCATTCTCCGTTTCTTTTTTTTCTGTCCCGCTCTGCATTGTAGTATCGTTTCACAGCAATGTGTGATAAAATATTTGTTAATAATACTCATTAATGCAATTCCTGTCTTTAAACCACCTCTAATTATGTTCAAATTGCTATTATCTGCAGGCTTATTGAAGTACAGTGTGTGTATGTCTGTGTGTGTGTTTGTGTGTGTGTGTGTGTGTGTGTGCGGGCATGAGTGTGAGTGCGTGTGCCTCTTTGAAGGTTATCAGAGCTGTTTTGTGCTTA
>JAOXYL010000042.1:9425896-9436908 GCA_028564955.1 Terapon puta
TGTGTGTGTGTGTGTGTGCGGGCATGAGTGTGAGTGCGTGTGCCTCTTTGAAGGTTATCAGAGCTGTTTTGTGCTTACTTCTTGAGGGATGTTTAAATTGTGCCACAGAGACACAGGTGTCAGATAGGGTGAGGCGCTGATTTAGGGGAAGGCGTCTCGAAAAGCAGCAAACACAAGGGGGTCAAGAATAGTTCCCTGGGGCAATTTATAGGCCTCTGTTATGGTTGGGAAATGAGAACGGAGGGGTAAATTGCTAGGCGGTGGGGCTGCGGATGAGAGAGAGCCTCGAATTCTGCTCCTACGCAGAGGGAAACACGCACACACGCCTCTGAAGCCTGCTCCTCTACCCGGGTAAACAGAGACCGGGACGCTGGGTGGATTGAGATGGATTGGACAGAGCCGCTGACCAGGGAAACTGGATGTCCTCCCGCAAACACAGAGCGCGCCGGTGGCTTTGATATTCATAAGGTGGTTTAGAGAAGGTTGGGGAGTCAGATGGGATCTGTGATATATGACAGAGGTGTGATGTGAGGTTGGCAAATGGCCTGACACTGGCATTTTGTTAACTGCAGGAGATGAAAAAGAGAGGAAAGGGCAGGGAAGGGAGGACGCAGGGGGAGAAAGTCGCGTTCGACGCCGTTGCCAACACACACACACACACAGAACACGTGTGGCTACATTTACATGACTAGCGTGCTGGAGAAAGTCAGACTTGGTTAGTGTAGTCCGTAAACCATGCAAAAAAAAAAAAACAGAGAAAAAAAGAAAGAAAAAGGGCGCCCTGAATCTAACCGTCGCGTAACATATTCTCTACATCCTATGTACAGTGAACGCCTGCATTTGCAAGGGACTATGTTTATAGGATGTAATGAGTCAGAGATAAAGAAAAATAGAACAACCCAGGGAACGAAAAATGGAACCGAGAAAAAGGGACCGAGTAAGAGAGCGAGAGACTCCCAAGTTCCCCGCTGGCAGAGGTTTTCATGTAATCTGAGCACCCATGGGGCCAGAAAGAAACTTTGATCACAAATATTTTCTACAGTCCATTTGGAGCTCAGAGTCTGTTGTGTGTGTGTGTGTGTGTGTGCAAGAGTGTGAGTGTGAGAGTGCGCGCGTGTGCATTTTACTGTAATGTAATGTGGAGGACATAAGCAGGTCACACAGACACATGCCTCATTCCACTTGCAGCAGACCCAAAGGATTAATTTAACGAGCTGTCGGACGCTTGTCCTATGCGGCCCTCGTTAAGACCATCATGCAGAATCTCCATTTGACTGCTGCCTGCCGTGACTAATTGACTTATTTTGCAGGCCTAAGCAGTACTGAAAGCTCTCATATTTCATATTTATCTCTTTTTTGGAGCAATGTCAGGAAACTTCAGTGAGAGCAGGGCGATGCATCCTCCCTTTGAGTGCCGGGGAACCAAAAGGGATGGATGGACACTTCCCAAACTTGCTCTGACCACACAGAAAAGAAAACACATGCTCCATTTTGTCTTAATTGTGTTTTATATTGAAGGGTAAAATGAACACACTTGTTTATGTTTTTTCAGCACAGTAAAAAATCTGTATATCATGTTGTGTTAGATATATCAGTATATCTGATCTGATCCCACCAGTCATAATCCAACCTGACAGATATGTCTTCATCTCCTTTTTTTTCCTCCTCTACATTGTATTTTATCAAGATTAAACAGGTTTCTAGCATGCTGCTTCCAGCCCAGGAGCAGTAATGACTGCATCAATCAGGCTTTACCCTGTACTGGACTAATACCCAGAAAAATTGACTTGTTTGTTTTCCCACTGTCATCTCATCGCGAATATCAGCCTCCTCATTCCCTCCTCATATGGCCCTGGCAGAGTGTGTACATTCAGCAAGTGTCAAGACGTGCAAAGCTCCCCAAGGCATACAGTCAGGCTTTTAAAAGCTATCTTATTGACTTAAGTTCAGTTTCATTTGTCTGCTCCATTGGAGAAGGTTGGTATTAACACGGGAGTGAAGTGTTGCACTTTCACATTTAACTTTGTTTGGATGCGAAACTTTAGCAACTCGTCTTTGTTAGCGAGTGAAAAAGGAGTCAATCAGCGCCGCCCGCTCTCACCCACACACACACACACAGAAACAGACATCAACCTCTAGTGCCGCACACTCTCTCTCGCACACATACAAATGCAAACAAAATGCCCGAGGCTGTTGTACTTCACGCTGCCGCACTGCTCTGTAGTTTCGACAGGAATGGGCCAATACATTTGTGTTAGCTGGTGGCGAATAGCAAGAATGGATCTGAGACTGTCTTTTATTAGATCAGTATTGTGTCTGAGAACATAAAATCTGACAAGTAAATGGAAAAACATGGATCATGTCGGGTGAGGGTGGGGGGGGGTCAATGGTAAAGACTAGGATGTAACGGCCAGTGTTGTGTGGATGTGGTATGGCTTTGTGTCTCGTCTCTGCTGGCGCATCATCGCCACACATTTCTTATTGCTTTAATAGAGCCATGATCCAACGTGTATAAAATACAGGCACATGAAACATAAATGTCTCTCACCCCTATGTCTTTCTCTTTCTCCCTCTCTCTCACACACACACACACTGAAAACCCATTCCTTCTGCCCTGCCCCCCTTTTCTCTAGTTAGGGATGTGTTGATGGATTGACAGTCTAATTGGATATAAGCCATACTGCGCTCCCTAAAGTACACACAGACGT
Source organism: Terapon puta (assembly GCA_028564955.1). Classification (NCBI taxonomy): domain Eukaryota; kingdom Metazoa; phylum Chordata; class Actinopteri; order Centrarchiformes; family Terapontidae; genus Terapon; species Terapon puta. Next base: position 9,428,605 of record JAOXYL010000042.1, read on the forward strand.
GGTCCAGATGCAAGGCAGTCAAGTAAAACAGTGTGAGCGGAGGGCAAGAGTGCTATCTGCACGCCCACTCACACGGTGAACTGGCCTTACAAGACACGGAAGAGGAAGAGGCTGACGACGAAGAAGAGTGGGATGGAGGGGTGATTATGGGGTCGGACGTGCACCGCGGAGGTTGGAGAGTGGCGGCAGATGACACATGATTGGGTTAAGAAAAATAGCTACAGAGAACAGCAAAAAAAAAGGGATTGAGTGAGTAGAAGAGCTGCATTCCCCGTAGCCATTTAAATAATGCTTCACTGCGGTCACGCTCCACTGTGGATGTCCAGCCGGTGGAGATTTATTCAAATAGTCAGTTATGTCCATGAAAAATCTGTTCTTTATGTCAAGCTCTCATCTGCTTTGACTGCTCTTACAGAGCTTAGTATTTATTTCAGACAACTACATGCCAGCCTGAAAACATACTAAAACACCGCTCCCCTGCTGATGTTGACGTCGTTTGTTCCTTTCGCATTATCTTGTGCGTGTGTGACATGCTTTCTTGCTAAATGGTGTGGCCAACAGAATTAGACCAAAAGTGAATGGGCTTTTGTTTGCGGTATTACTACTGTTTGCTCGCTGAGGTATTTTCTTTGTCTTTAAGGGCTGTTTTTGTTCTGAGCTCCACTCAGTTCTTCTCAGTCAGCCTGGACAGCTCCTCCAGCAAAATGAACCGTGCAACATTCATCCAGTGCAGCGCTGTTGTTTTGGTGCAGCTGGCTGCCAGGCTTATTGTTCCAGCTTCCTGTGCCGGAGCCAATGCCAGCAAAAAAAGGAAGAAGAAAGCAGTTTAACTTAACGCCAAGTCTGTAGTGCGTCTGTCTGACAAGCCAACTCCCGAAACAACTGTTAACTGCGAAAATATCCGCCATGACAGTATTACATCCTTGCACTATGGCTGGAGCCTGAAAACCCATCCCCTGTTTCATCCATTGCCTCTTGTGAGTGCTGAAAACCTAATCTGTACAAGCTGGGGTTATCCAGGTTTGCTGCCTTTGCGATAAAGAGGTTGCAGGGGTGAAGCAAAAACCAAACAAATTTTTCATTTTCAATTTTAGTGAGCTTTGAAATGTTAATTCCTGGCACTGACCGATAGCGAACCACCTGGCATTGCTAACCTTTGAGGTGATGAGAGGAGTAAAACATTTTGCAGGTTATAATTTCTTGTGTTCTACCATCCACTGTTATATCCACCAGTAAACTATTCCACTAAAGAGGGAAAGTTTACAGACGTGAGAGACAATTCAATTCAATTGTGCGTACTTATTGTCCTGTTAGTGACCGAGTCAGTGAGTTGACAAGCTACAATGTTGTGATGCCCAGATGGAAAATGAAAACGTCTGGTCAAGCTTGCTTGGATTGCGATAAGTGTCACTATATCAGCAAGCTTACAGAAATACACAATTCACAAAGATTTAAGGATGATTTGTCATTCTCATGTAATCACACCTCTGTTCTCTTAAATAAAAGTCACGAAATTAAGGTGGGGAATCTATTTCTCTAACTTTAACCAGGTGGAATTTTCCTTAAATCTGATCTAACAAAGCCGATCGAAACACAAAGACAGAGCTTGAAATCAGTCAATTCTGTGATAAAGCTTGTGCACTTTTTTGCACCTGTTAACACAGCATACTATTGCTCCTCGAGTCGACATAATGGTGAACTGCCGTGTGATGTAACACGAAGCCACACCATCTATCACTCCTCTGAGCCCATTTTCATCCACACTAAGCCTTTGTGTCTAGTTTAGGGGGAGGATTTTCTGTGCGCTAATGTCTGTTAGGACTGATAGTCCCACAGAAACAGGACTACAACGTGATTAGACATTCATGCCTCAGGTTAGCCACAGGACTTATTGAGCGGTTGCCGCTTCCTGTTTAATTTGTTTTTTTGAAATTAAATCATCTTTAGTGATTTTCCTCTGTCCAGACGAGGTGTTTATCCCCCATGATACAAACACCAACCTGTCTCCGGCCTCACCGTCATTCACACCAAGAGGCACTGCATTGGCCATTTTCTTCCAAGGCCCTCCAAAACAATGTGACAGCAACAGCTTGGGATTGGAACTGTTTGAATAAGTATCTCTGTTTCAATCATTTCACAGTGCGTCCTTGTCATGATCTCATACTGGCTCAGTTGTATAGCTCTCCCTTCACTCCTTCCCCCTAAGTGTTTTGCCCATCTGTTTGTGAGTGTAGCTGTCAACCGAATGTGAGCCACTCTTTGTCCCTCTTTTTTTTTTCTTACCTCTCTTCCTCTCGCCCTCAGCCCTCTTTTCCTCTCCTCCTCCGCTGCCTTTAAGCTCGCCGAGTGTGACTGGTGGCTCCTGTGATTGCAGTGTGTGTCCCCGTGGACTCAAGCAGACGCTGCCTTTGCTCCAGTAGGGGAAGCTCATTTAGGCTCTTCACTCATGAGGGAACAGCGGTGTGTCCTATTTGTGTGTGCAAGTGTGTGTCTGTGTGTGTGTGCGCCCTTTTGTCTGTGTGCTTATGACAGATGAGATGTACAGACAGTTAAAAGCAAGGAAACATTAGCGCAGACAGATTATACGCAGGTGGTGCACCACTCATTTTCGCTCCTGTTGGCATCCCGCTCATGAGGGAAGAGGACGTGTCAATTTAAAGACTCGGCGTGTACACGGGAAATGTAGGGAGAGACTAGAAAGACAGAGACTAGAAAGGGACTAGCAAAAGCTGGTAAAGGATTGCACTCCCCAGCATGTTGACAGTGAGCCTGACAGTTCATTAATCCAACCAAATCCCTCCAAAGTTACTCAAGTGTGGATTCTATTTTCAAATTTCCTATTAGTTCCTCTTTGTGGATTAAGCACTGCGGTTCACGAGTGAGTGCCCAGCCCCAGCCCTGGCCTGGCACATATAATTGGCTTGTAATGGATTTGGGGTCGTCTTTGCATCAGTGATACGGATAGATCCGCGGCAAAACGGCTGCTTTCCAGTCTCTCCTCACGCGCAGCCCCTGTTGAGGCCTCTGGTTCTGTATAATTCCCTTTCTTTGCTGCACATTGTCATTTCTATTTCTGTGTGTTGCTGCGGCATCCGTAGCTGGAGGACTGTGGCAGGGGAACGTGACACGGCTGGAGATGAAACATGTCAGGTGTCACGCAGCCTTAGGGCCCCTGTCACCATCAAGACCCCTGATTCACATTCTGAAACCGTCCCCCCCCCCCCTCCATCGCTAACCCTGTGCTTCTTCTTTGCACGCTCTCCTTCCGACTTTCCTTCTTTCTCTCTTTATTTTTATTTTGTCCTTGATCCCCCTTCATTAATTATTTCACTTGCTTCAAAGTGAAGACACATACTCCACTGCATAAAAGCTGGTGTATCACATTGGTGTTTTTTGTCCAGGTATTGTATGAAACACAATGGAATAAATGTTCAAATGAGTACGTTGAGTATTCTAATTGAATTGTGACAATGGGGCTGTTTCACTTATAATTATGCTCTTCTTATTCTGAAACGATACTGACATAAACAAATGATTACTGAATGTCATTGTATCACTGCCTTAGGCCTCTTATACATCTAAGACAGTACTAAAATATCCACCGATGAGGAAACAACAAGGCGATAGAGTATTGATTAAATTAGGGTAGATTGTATCTGACAGCGATACATATTTTTCTTTTACAGTAATTTTCACAACAACAACGCTGAATCGGGCTGTGATTTATTATGTACTCAAAGTGAAATTGACTGTGTATGACATTTGTTTTTTTTAAATAAAATATAGCACCGGGTTTTAAAGGCTGACACCATTATTTCAGATTAATTTACTGCATCATTTATTACTGAGGGAGATAATTAAAGGAAAGAAGAAAAAGCATCTGAAATGTAAACAGATTGATGCAGACTTGCATGTAATTGATTCAGGTTAAGGGCATCGCAGAGAAAAATCAATGTGGCGATCATACAAACTTTATCGTATCCATCATAACAGAGGCGCGCCAACATTTTGATCGCGCAATACGTCAGCCGGAGGCCGAGAGACTTGTCTTCACATTCGGGAAAACAGCAGTTTTCTGTTAGACTGGCCATCGTGATAGTCACAGCATATGGGTATTAGTGCTGCTTCCCTGAGTCAATCCTCAGCTGCTGGTCCTGCCGCGGCGTCGCCCTGGCTCTCAGCCCCGCAGCACATGGTTGTTGAGACAATGACATCACTATTTTGGGACTTCACATAACAGCTCATGATGGGATGCAGAAGGCAATGGTAGCGACTCAGCCTTGCCCTTGGCAAAGAATGCTGGACAGATTGGGAGGGGGCCACGCTAACTGACGCCTGAACTTGGTATGAAGTTTTGCCAGAGCTCGGAACCCTACTGCTCGCATCTATTCTTATTTATTCACACTGTTACTACTTCCAACTGGTGCGTCCAGTCAAATACACAGGAGGGGGTGGACCACACGGCCTTAGTGTGTTGTATATTTAGAAAGTGAGAATGTAGAAGACAGAGCAGTGGACTGTATGGATGTAAATATTTAAGCGATTCACCTTTGGAAGTTTAGAGCCCATCTCTCATCATCCTCCTCTAGAAACAATAAGCGAAGATCTATGGGAGGGCTATACTGTGTAATTGAATATATTACCGCAATAACTTACGTTGTGTAATTGAATTGAATCATTATGATAATGGTCTGTGAGGTTGGTTAGTTTACTGGCTGGAACAGACTAAGGCACTGGCATAAACAACACACACACACACACACACACACTCACACACACTAAACACACACACACAACTCATTCCATATTATACTAACACGCATGCACAACAGCGTAATGGAGGTGCAATTCAAACTAACAAGGTTGGAGTCTGCCATCTCACAGTCTGATGATCCCAAGCCAATTATCACATCATAATGAGCTGGTCAGCTATGGATGCTTGCTTACATTCATTTAGAACACACTGCCAAAATGGGTACGCGCCTTTTGTGCTTAAAAGGTGTGTGCGTTTGTGTGTGCTCCAAGTGCCATTTTTCACAGTTATAAAGTTAGTGGTGCAGATACAGGCTACAAATAGAAGTAAAGTCAAAAACTGTGCTGCAGTGTGAAATGTTTATTTGCATGAGGAAAGAAGTGATGGGAGCGCTCTCTTGAGCAGACAGACACCATGCTGCAGAGACAAATATATCTGACAAAAGCGAGCCAGAAGGCTTTTAAATGTCATTTATTACTGGTTGATTTTGTAAGTGCAACCACACTGTGCATCCCAGTGTGTATAATTGCTCTCAGTGAACACCCATTTAGGTATAGTATGTAATTAAGATGTCTCACCATGATTAAAAGCTAGAGGTCCATTTTTTATGTATGCATGCTAACATTTAAACTAAGAAGCCACTGGTTGTTTCATTTTTTTTTCAAAAACTGTATATAAGCAAATGTAACTCACCATGTGAGCTGAACAAAATGCATCTTGCTTTCAAAGTTCATGTTACTATTTTATCTGCTGAAGTTTGCACTTTTCAATACAACATTAACTACACCTTTTGCACTTTGTCTCAATTATGGAAAAGATCAAATGGTCTTAGAATGCTGCACAGAACCCTTCAGCACTTCAGAGATAGGCAAGGGACAAAATAAACATCCTGCAATGAGATGCACACTTGTGATAGAGATCTATGCAAATTACGGTGTGTCTAACAAAATACAGATAAGCTAATTCCAACCTTCAAAGTCATGGAAGTCAATGAAAAAGCTGTTAACAACCCCCGAATAAGTCCACTAAAGCAGGTCTCTGAAGGAAAGCTGTCCTATACATTGAGTTAGTTCTTTGTTAGATTAGGGAACAGGTTGATGACTGGTGGAGTGCCAGTGCTGGGTGCAGCAATTTCACAAAGTGCTCAGTACGTAGGATCTTGCAGGAGTTCATTATTCAACACTTTTATGTACATAAAACATATCTAATCCTTGAAATGTTGAAGGTTTAACCTGCATATGCGCAAGCTGCCAGGCATTATGTATCTCTCACACTGGGGATTCATCTGTGAAGCAAAAAGCACATGGACACAGCATGTCCTGTCTACAAAATCAGGATGGTTTTCTTCTTGTTTTGAGAACAAGCTGTGCCCCTGACAGCTTTTCCTTTCTTTTTCTTTTCTTTCTTTTTTTTTTTTACCCCTCTTCTCTTTGCGCTCGCCACCACCTGCTCCTAGCAGTCCTTGCAGTGCCCCTTCATTCACAGCTGCCAGAAAGTATGATTGTGAAGCTGGGAACTGGACTGACTGGGATGGTGACTTTGAGAGGTGACTCAGAGCCTCCAGCTTTACAGTATTCACAAAACTGAGAATGAATAAACTTATAAGTTATCATTTTAGAGCTTGATTTTTGTCCACTAAGGGGCAGCAAACTTTAAAAGAAGTTGATATACACATAGCCCCGATCAAGTAATCATCATCATCACTATGTTCCCGCTTAGCAAAGATCTATTAGTATTTAGTTGGAGTTGTGCTTATGTACACCTGGTTGTGTCAGTTCCTGTTACCTCTGTTTTGGTCTCCACCAGATCCAGAGGAAAGTTTTTAAGCTTCTTGATCTATTTGTTGTTTGATGCAACAAACATTGAGTCTATCAGACCTTGTTTTTGTTGAATAGCAACGCAATACAATATTCATGCTGGACATAAAACCAAAACAAGGGACTGACGAGGCTCCATGTGATTTCTCTGCAGTTCTGGAAACAGTTAAACAGTTATATTATTAAATGACCATCTGATTTATCTAAAATCCCCCAGTTTATCTAAGGCCCCAGGTGTGTGTTTAGCCAGTCACAGGCTGTGAAAAACAGGAGACTGCGTTTTACCACATATGAAGAATGAACTATGAGGCAATATGACCCCGAGGGCTCCCAGCTCCTCGCCACTGATGGCAATTGAATCAGATCTGGCCAGAGTCCTGGACTTTAATGATGTGGTGAATGCCTTTGCCCGGAGACAGTGAGGTAAAACACACATGGTTCAAGGTCAGACAGCTCTGTCACCAAGTGACAATGTTTACAGCTTGTTTAATGAGCAGCGCTACAGTTTGTTCTGCTCAATAATCAATGCTGTGCTGGTCAAGACGCATGGCAGCTTTGATGGGTCATTTTCAATATAAAAGTCATTATAAGCTGCGTCCTTTTGTTTTGGATGGAAAATAAAGGATGTATTGTTGTAAAAGATTCACTTATTTGATGACACATGAAGATGCTAATGACTGCCATCAGTTGTGTGTGGATGTCTGTGCATGTACAGTACACATGTTGGCAAATGGCATGACTTACACAAGTAATGGACAAGGCAGAATTCCACTGTTTTCGCATCGCCCTCCATTTTCTTAATCCATCTCCAACACTCTCGATCTTTTGCCTTTGTGTTTTTGTTTTTGTAGACAAAGGTCCAAAACAAGTCTGAGTGCTTACTCTGTTTTTTCCCCAACACTGATGGATATATCAATCCAGAAAAAATTACAACTGGCTTGAACTTTATGTCTGTCGAAAGAGATGTGACTCAAGCCCTGCCTGGCAAACAAACAGCACAATTTAAAACGAACCTTTACAGATAGACAAAACAGATCAATGGGACTGTGTTCGTAAAATAAATTAGTTGCATCGTTCTTTTTTTATTTCTATGCAGGTAACACATGTACTATCTGTATAATTGCTCCACATCGCTGTCAAGAACACCTTAATTAGGGCCAGAAGCTACTGGCCAGAAAAGGGAGGAAATACACAGGAGAATTCTGAATAGATGTGGATCTGTATTGATAAAGGTAAATTAGGAGGCAGGGTGGTGCAGATGTAAACATTATCTGCTGAAGCATATATGAGCCAGTGTCAATGTCAATATCCTCCTCGGCTTGGAATTACTTAATGTGCTGATACATATTAACCCAAGGTCAAAAGCTAAGTACGACTCTTTTGTTTCTTCATAATTAGATTTGGCCTGGTTAATTGAGGGCTGGTCTCCTGTAGAATTAGGTAGAACCCTCTTAGTTCTCTTTTTCTCAAGAATAATTTCTCCACATTCAGAGTGAAAATGTACCAACATAACGTGTACTAGATAAAAACAATGCTCATTTAAACATAAAAAACTCCGCTTTAGCACTTTTTATTGTATCATTAAGTGGTTGTTGTTTGGATGGAATGAGTCAATGCTTTGACCCCTGACAGTCAGTAATTCTCTGATTTTGCTGTTATAAATATTTAAAACAAAAGCTAGGTTGCAACACCAAACTCAGCTTCATTATCTTGGATTCTAGTTCAAGTGTTTTT
>JAOXYL010000042.1:9437008-9452544 GCA_028564955.1 Terapon puta
GTTTTTCACAAGAGACCCTGAACACAGTTTTCGTCTTTCGTCAATACAGAGGCCTGCCCCTGTTCTTGCCCTTAATTCAATGGTGAAGGCAACATGTAAAACGGTTTAAAAAGTAAACATAATGTGATTCATGTATAGTTGTTCCTTTGCATAATTTACTTCATACTGAATTACGCTGATTTCATTAAAAAATGAATTAAGTGTAATATTTTGAGTGTTACTGAGATGCCATGGTTCACTGAGCAATGAACCATTTCTGTTTGCTTGTTTTTAGCCTCAGCAGCAGTGGACCAACAGTCTGTCACGGTCTGGTGGTCTGGGATTTGTATGTTTATTTGCCCATAAGTATATGTGTATGTCCGCGCGAGTGTGTGCTTGTAAGGCCAGTGTGAGTGGTGCCAGGCCAGGCAGAACTGTGGCATTTTGTTTATCCTGGCTCATCTCTTCTTTCTCTTATTGACCCATCACTGCTTTCAAGCGGACTGGCCCTCACTCCCTGACACTGCACAGATAATGGCTTTTCTGGAAACTCGGAGCATTAGGCATCTCCGCTGAGCTGTAATTATACCACTAATGTGCCAACTTCCAACACATTCCTCTGAGGTATTCATTTTCACTGTTTCAGCTGAATAGTGTTAAGACCAGAACAGAAAAGTCAGAAAATAAAGCTTTTTGTAGAGGTTTCCCATTTGTTCCCAATGTAATTTTAACCCTGATGAAAAAGCCGGAGAAAAATAAAATGTCACAGAGGACATCAGAGCGATGTGCCTTCTGTTCAAAACCAGTCACATGGCTTGTCCTTGTAACCATGGCGATGGAATTATAAAACACCTTGGAGGTCCTTGCCCTTGATATTTTTAATTTTTCAAAAAATTAATGATATTCAGTCTGTGGCTGCATATTCATTACTGTTTCAGTGTGGCTCAAGTGATGCAATGTTTCTATGACTTTGATCATTCTTTGAAGACAGAATATCCTTTCGAGTGGTTGACATGGGTGAGAAAAATAGTTGCACCTACAGTGTGAATCTTAACCACTTTTCAAAATCTTTATGTGTTACTTCAACCGAACGAGCCAGTAATGACATGCAAAACGTCTCTCTGTCTCCCTCTGAATCTCTAATTACTGCCTGCGCACGCTGTGATTTTGGATGGCATCAATTTAGAGTCCATTACGTTCTCCAGCTTGCCAGTCCCAGTGGTGGCGCTAATGCAGTCCTCCCAACCTGCACCAGTTGTAAATGAGAAAGGAGCATTATGATGAATGGCCCATTTGTTAACAACTACATTAAACAGACATTAGCCAACACTGTCCGCACACCCCCCCTACACCCAACCTAAACACACACCAGCAACTGGTTTAATTGATCACTTATTCATGATAAAGTTCGAAGTTATCATTTGCACTTTTTCATTATTAATCAAGCGCGTGGGAGCATTTTTCCTCCTACCCTTTGCCTGAATCATATTCCACCTCCTTATTTTCCTCTTTATAAAACTTCTACTTACTTACTACTTACTCCTCTATTCTTCATTACTGTCTCCTGCCATTTTAACTTTTATCACCTCTTTTCCCCCTTCTTTCCCCACCTTTCTTCCTCACTGACGAGGGGAATGCACTTAAAAGAGTAAATGAGTGTAACTCTATTCCTCAGTGCAGGTTTTTTTTTTTTGCACTGGTTATTACCATATGATTATTAGTGATGGACAATTGGCCTCAAAGATGTTTCATTATGAAAGAGCTCGCTGGGATCTCATTAGCGCTCTCAGTCTAAAGGGCTACTGCTCAAGCCTCCCCTGCTCAGGGGAATTACATTTCGATCACCGGGGCTAGAGTTAACAAGGCAACATTAAAGGAATGTGAAGGTGCAACAGCCAAAAAGAGACAAATTAGTCACCTTCAGTAAGTGTCAGAGGCGCTCTATTCATATAAATAAATAATAAGACCTGTGTTGGATCTAAAGGCTATTACATTAGCTTACAGTATGGCCTGCACAATCACTGTTTGGCGAGGATTGCGACGCCTGATGCTGTAGGCATTTGTTTTTCTCTTTGTCTGACAGGAGCATCCATCAAAAAAATGTAATTTCATTTCTTTTCAGCTGTTGATAAAGTTGCTGACTTGTGCCAGTCCTCCCCGTAGGATCAATAGCTGTTTATACAAATAATGCCAGAAAGTACAACGCACCCATTGCACTGCTGGAGGTGACTCTCCAAGGGCAGCAGCAGCCATTTACCGAGGCAGCCCGGTGGTGGGCTGTTTTCGTGCGGTGTAGTGGATACACTTATATTAACCACGTAAAGCTTGAAGAATTGCAGAAGTGTTTGCTGGGGCCCGACAGCAGAGGTTATTACATACACTGGCTCAGTAATTGAACATGGTAATTGTTTATGCATTAAACTGTGCTGAATTACAGGACCTTTAGGTTGCAACGCACAATTTATTATACTTTTACACAACACACAGCACAGTCTGCCGGTCTGAGGAAATGAGATCTCTTTAAGGTTTATTGACCTTTATTCAAAATATACACCCCTCACTGTATGGTACACGTCAGTGCTATCAATGATGTCCAATTACTTCTGACATGTCAACACTTCATGCTGTAACACCTCACTTACCACACGTTAGTGCTCCACTAATGTCCTGACAACATCAGAGACTAAAGTGCAGAGCCCTTTCTCCCAAACATCCTCTACCAAGGGAAAATACAATTACTGCAACACAATTTTAACACAGTGTCTCAGCTTTTGTTCTGAATGAAGTAACCTTAATCCTTGCTCTTTGGAAAGTGCTAAAATTACAGCTCATATGCAGGTGTACTCAAAACAGTTTGATGAGACAGAACATAAAAGAACACAATCTTTCCAAAATGAGGGAGAAAAGACGAAAAAAAGATGTTTGTGTGTTTTGTGGTGAGGTGGGTGACTAAGTCAGATGAACGTGATGGTGAAAAGAGGAACAAATAGGTGAGTGAACAAATACAGCTGAGAGTTACTGTATCTTTTATATGAGGTGCACTATCAAAGCTCCTCTACAGTATAGTTGAGATGCTGTTTGAACAGAGGTGACATAGAGTGCGACACACCTGAGAGCACCATCACACGTGACCAGTAACCACTGGAGTGAAACCAAGGCTGTGTGCTGAAAGACACTTTTTTTAAAAAGTACGTGTGTGTGTGTGTGTACATTTATATATATATATATATATATATATATATATATATATGTACCCCGTATATATAAGTATGTATATATGTACTTTTATACTTTTCTTAATATTCAATATATACAATTAGAGCGAAGGCTCTCTCAAATTCCTATGCGCTGTCCAGTCTGTCTATAAAGATATACAGCTGGATGACACTAGACTCAGACCTGCAATAGGTGTTTTTTTGGGTTCTTGGGAGCAGCAGAATCATGTGAGCACATTTTTAGGCTGATATGTCCAACTGCTGAATATGTCCAATAATCGCTCTCTTTTAGCTTCGTGTTTGGTCTCTATGAACCCCTGATGAAAATATCTGGCTCTTGAATTTGCAAATGTTCCTCTATGTTCACCAGTTAGTCTTTAGTTGTGTCTGCTGCGTGGTGCTCGTCAGGTAGTATACAGTGGCTTTTTGGGGCTTTTTCACTGAACACAACTGCCTAATAAAAACAACGCAGGTAGAGCGTTGAGAGTGAAGTCACAGGCCATACAGCTAAACAATGAGCTGAAACTCAATATGAAGCTCTGCAACGCCGAAGGGAGCTGCATTGAAAATTCTCACCTTTTCTCACTGTCAAGCTGTATATACATCATTCTAAAAATATCAATCATAGCCACTTTGAAAAAGGTATCATGAACATAAGAGTGATTTAAAGTCTTTTTTTTTGGCCAATAAATGATTCACTCTGTGATCTGGGAGAACAATAGATTTTGATAATTTAGTGGAAATCCAGTTTCATTTGACATACAGTATGTGGTAACATTTGATGCAGCTGCTTGAGAAGTGCTCATCCAAACATCTTCACACACCACGCCGCACTTGCTCAGGTCCTCAGCAAGACAGCCGTCAAGTGTGAAGTCGATAGAATGAGCGGTTGTTAAGATAATCAAAGGACAGACAGACAAACAGTCAGAAACAGTCAGCAACCCCCTCCATTTTAGTTAGAGTGTAAATTGAAGTTTTGGATTGCTGGTGAGAAAAAAAAACAAGCAGTATGAAAACCTCCTCTTGAGTTGTGAGAAATCGCATTTGCCATTTTTTCCCCTTTCTTTATGATTAATTGAATGATCGAACTAGCTGCTGCCCTGCTGTGATATATGACTTTTGCTCACACCAACTGTAATAAAACATGAAAAGGAATTCTATAGGTGATGCACATTTTCAACAAAATAATTTCAGTGCTGCAATTTGAAGCTTTACGATTCAGCGCAGGGGTTTGGCATTCCTCTACAAAACCTCCCACGCATTTCCTCAGAAATGTTTTCCAGTTCAGCAGATAGAAAACAATTCCACCTGCACGAGAACTCTCTCCCACCCTCTCCCACCTTTACCACAACACCACCTCCTCCTCCTTCACCTCCTCCTCGCTCTCCCACCTCGCTTCTCATTTTCACAGTTCAAGTACATCAGCAGGCTGGCTGAGACTCAACCCTGGGGTTTGCGGCTCTCCACTCGATATTTCCTCATCAGAAAGAAGTGGCAGACCAACAGGAGCGAGGGGAGAGTGTGATGACAGGCAGGGTTAGACATTAATGACTGGTTGGTTGATGTGCTGTGGGCCACATCTCCAACTTTGAGCCTCAGCCCTCGGCTACCCGTTAGTTCACACAAGTGGTTAAGTGTGTTCGCCCACCACCAAGCTCCCGCACCTCTGTAGTACTCCACTAGGAGACGTGATTAATTAATAGCATTGATTGAGTAGTGATTCTTCGCACCTTCCCAAGGTCGCAATGTACAGCTGACGGATAGGAATTGGCAAGCAATGCACTTCTGGAATAGTGGAGATCCTCGGCTGATTCAGGGGACCACATGGGTGCATGTGGCAACACGGCTGAAAAGCTAGAGAGCATGTGAGAGCGGTGCGAGGAGGAATATCTTAAAGAACATTGTCGTGATGAAAGAGCATACGGCACGCAGCCTGTAAACACAAGAGCAGAGCTGACGAACAACACGTGATGCGCTCACGGGGGGTAAAAAAAAAATGCAGAAACAAGAGCACAAGTGTTAACTGTATATTAAGTTTGCACAGCAGAAGTTTGTACAGCTTTATCTGTTATAACAACTAATCAGTTCACCTGACAAGTGAGCCTGCAACCCCACATTTTAAAAAGCAAGAACTCGTGTGCGCTGCCGCAAAACCGAAGCAGGCTCACCATTCATAAAACATTAAGGCAGCTTTTATTTATTTAATCACTGAATACGTTCCCGTTCACAAGAAAGGGATGCGAAGCCTAGAGGAATGTGGGGAACAGTTTCATGCTTTGCCGAGGACAATGAAAAGAAAAGCAGCGGAACAGAACAGATGGGGAAAAGAGGATAGCGAAAACCCAATGACATGTCTAGAGAATTCTCTTGTGCGGCTCTTTTGAGCTTTCTCGAAATTCCTCTCTCGAACCAAAGTGGTGTGGTCTGTAGGGTACTGCATATGCACCACTGAATTGGACCTCATTTTAACCAGGATTTGTCATTTAAATTCTCATTTTGTACAGAAATGTTTTCTTCAGCGTGCTTTATCTTCACATCACAGTCTAAACTGACTATGTTTTTATAATCTTTATTAAAAAAAAAGTCCTTGAAATGTCTATAGTAATAAAGCTTATTTAAGCACACTGGTTTCTCTATTTGACTACTACACTATTACTCTTATGACTCTTATATGAAGGTTGTCATTACCTTTACTTTCCATCTCAACTACCACTGATAGCAGGAGCGACCTACTGTCATGCTTATGATAATTGTATAGGCTGCAGTACGTGTGTGTGTCTGTGTGTGTGTGTGTGTGTGTGTGTGTGTGTGTGTGTCTGCCAAGTCCAGTCAGGGAGATGGCGGCCCACTTTCAGTAACTGATGAGAGTGGGAAAATAGAACGCTTGATTACCCCTGACACCGCTCGAACAGCGCTCCTGCCAATGAAGGTTATTGGGCCTCTATACACTAGTGGTCAAATATAGAAGGACACAATTATGATCTAGTTTTAAGTCTTATCTCTGAAGCAGCGAGGGTTTTTAATAACTGTAAACTGTATGGTCAGGCGTTCGCGATACGACAAGTTCCACCAGCCTTGTCGAAACCTGCGCCATCCCTACCATCATGTTTTCAGCGTCCGTAATCATAATCATCACTGTCAGTCGTCAGTTGTCCACAGCCTGTACTGTCGTCATCGTCATCATTATGTCAATTTCTGAATGCCAATTTCCATTTGATATCCAACGCCTTGCTTCACTGAATTACAAAGACTACTCCTGCAAGCACAAATTTACGCAGTGCTTTACTATTCAAACAAGCGTGCCAGACGTACAGCGAAGGCCGTAGCAGCCCTGAACAAAACACTCCCTTGAGGACACAGTACTGATGGTTTTTCCACTGTGTAATGAATAAAAAACAGAGTTCTACAGCTGTCCCCCAGGCCAGTAAAACCCTCTAAGAATCCCCACATCCTCCCCACCGCTGCCATCTCAAACTCAGAGAGGGGGGGTGGGGGGGCATACGAGCTAACACATACATTTTGCAGCTAACAACACCTGTCCCAGTCTGCAGCCATGACAATGCATCAACCAAATGAAATCCACTATAATTGGAAACATTGCCTTTGTTCTCTGGAGGTGGAGAGACTCCTGCCAAAGACGTGCCGACGAACATGATGCAAAACACAAACACGCGACGCAGACTAATGACCCTCGGCGAGCACGTGAACGCACGCTTTATACGTAGCCCACAAATGGACAGACACGCACAAAAGGCAAAAAAACCCTCGCGCCCCACCCCCCCTCTTCTGAAGTAATGAAGAATACGTTAGACTGTATTTTTTGGGGCCTTAAGCTCTAACTGCTGCCTGCTCTTTGATACCAAAATGTAATTACCTTTTGAAGCTCTGCCTCCCTCTTTTCAGCGAGGGATGTGAGAGAAACAGACTGAAATGTGTGTTTCATGTGGTTTTTTTTTCTGCCCGTGCTGACACTCCAGTTACCAAGAAACTTTGAATAAAACCTCAAACACCTGAGCTCTAATTCTTTTCTCACCAAACCGACTTTTCCTTTCCGCTGCTTTCCATCCAAAACCCTTTGATATCGAAGATCTCTCTTAAAGCTGCAATGTGACTCAAACTCCATTAAGATGATAACACTCAGTTCCACTTTAGCTTCAGAAAGGTGCCAGATTTCCTCTGTTTGTTGGCACTGGAGCTAAATAGGTGGCATCACATATAAGTCTCTACCCTTAAACTCAGTGACATGTTCGATGCACTGCGTTTGTCAGCTTTTAACATGTTAATGTGAGTGCAGGTGGCTCAGTGGTTAAGATCGTACGCAGCAGCCCCTGGTTCGATTCCTCGCCCGGGGCCCTCCCCGCTTTCCTGTTTCTCCTTCATGCATAATAATAAAGGGTTAAAAACCACCAAAAAATACGCAGAAAAAAATGTTAATGGTAAAACTTTGAAAATGAACTACAACTGGCCTGTTGTCCATCATTTTCCTCCATAACTCAAGCTATAGTAAAAAATGTTAATTCTACATTGGTTAGAGTGTGTGCGCTCAGCAGTTGTGGGTGTAAAGAACAAGAAGCTTCTGAATCACTCCTTCATGCAGCAGGTAGGACGATCTGCTCGCTGAGGTTGTTACAGTAGGTCTGGGTGAATAATTTATGTACCCTGTGTTTCATAGCCGCTAACTGTCAACAATATTCACATTGACTGAATACCAAGTTTTAACCTCATGAGTAAAAGTTTTAAGCTCTACTTTAAAAAGGGAAAAAAAAAGTTCTCTTTCTGCATGAGATCTGCCGCCTTGCTGCTCCTTGAGGTCATCCCACTGAATCGAAGCTGTGCCAATATTTACTCTTCGTTAATTGCACTGTGAATCATGCTGCTTTTTGTTTACAAATGATTTATTTATTTATTTGTTGTCAGAAGGCAGAGGCAGTGAAGCCAGTCCTGTGAAGCTCTGGTGTGTCTTTTTTTAATCAAAGTACAAAGCCTCAGTTTGCATTATCACAAATGGTAGCATTAACTTGAGGCCACAAACCATAATTTGTAACGTACAATATATGTCTTGGCTCTATGGGTAGTAATATTGGTCAGTCGGTCAGTTACCAGTTTGGTCTACAGGGTGGATTCATGTTCCACAGAGGATGAAGTCTTCTGTACCACGTTGTGCGACTATGAAGTTGACACTAATTTTGCACAGACATTTTTGTTCTCTGTTCCTTAACACCTGCCAAACAATGACATTCTCATAAGCCTCAGCTGTACTTTATGCTCAGTGATATTTAGTGAACGTCTGCATGTAAACACTAGGATGTAACATGGTGTTACATTAAAGTACAGCCTCGAAGAGCCACTACGATGGCTGGAGTCTCTTTTATTTGAAAATTAGGCAAAATTACAACTTAGTCAGTGTAGTTTTAAACAGTTTTAAACTGCAACCCTCACATTTGGTTCACTTAAAGCCAAAGAAAAGAAATCAATTATTAATGTGTTGCAACATTTGAAATGCTGAAGTGCAATTGCTATTGGGATAACATCTGCACTGGTTCAAAAGGTGGGACTAATGTGGGCGACTGCATTTATGTAAAAGTACGCTTCATGTTGATACGTGTCAGAATCAGACTAGGAGATGGAAGAGTGGGTGGTCATGATGATAAAAGGCCATGGCACTCCCACAGGCATGAGGAGAACGAAACAAATTAGGAAAGCAGGGATGGCCATGATGCCAAACTCACATCTCTAGAAAGTGATATAAAGTCTGTGATGTTTGCTGCATCTGAGGAATGGCTGAACGTCTACTGTAGGGTTAAGGGCAAGCAGGGTTAATGTGATATGTAGCTACAAAACAGGATAATTGGCTCGACATTTAAGGGGTGGCTGACAGTTTTAGTTTGAAGCATTCTTTTTTTATGTTTTAAGTTGATAATTTATAGAGTTACAATAAGTTTCCTGTTAGATCCGACACTAAATACACTGGAAAGAGTGCACAGCAACACGAGAGGGACATATGAGAACAAAGTAGTTATTACAAGCACATTGAAATCAAAAAACACCGGAACAGATAAACTGTGACGTGTTCGGGGGAAATTAGATTCAGTGGCTTGAAGATCAGAGGGCTTAAGATGGGATGTTTCCTGTTGGCATTTCGAGACGCTGAGAAGTGCTGTCAGCAAAATCCATGGTCTATGTTTTATTGGGAACACTCAAGGCTAATACGCACGCGATTACTGAAATATGAAATGAAAGCAGTATTTCCTCATCATAAAGTGCGTCTGCTATGATCAGCATTTCATGACATACGAGGGTTATTCTGCGCGGGAAGAAGTCACACAGAAGCAATTTTAGCGCAACATCCGCTGTGCAACTGGTAAAGATAAGCAGATCTGATTGAATGAATTTTTGACCGACTGAGTTTATGTTAACTAAGTGCAAAATAATTACCGCCAAGCCAGTGTTTTCCGAGGCTGAACACTTTCTTGTTGTCGTAATTAATCACTTAAATTAACTCGAAGAGATTTTTTGGAGCAGAACTAATGGTTGCACAACGGGGTTATTGAATTTTCATTCCATTTTAAGACTTGGAGTTTCCCCTATTTTGATAAAACTGTAATTGCAGCATATTCTAATTCATCTACCAGCAAAGCAACAAACTAACAGGAGGAAAATCAACAGTTAAGTATCTGATTGTTGCCATTTTGGCTCCATTCAAGGCTCTGAAGAAGGAGTTGCTGAATCACTGGGCAAGCCTGCTGTGTTTGAAGCCAGGAGTATTTGACTGCAGCGTCGGGTAAATCCATATTTTTCCACTCAAAGTAACACTTGAGCATTAACCTCTATCCAGCAATGAAACATGTTCTCTGAAGACCACATAATATACAAGAAAAGATTCAAGCACTGAGGTAAACTGTTTGGGTCACAAACAGACTGCTTTAGCAAGTAATAACAGTGATTATAATGCTAAATAATTTATAATAATGTTACTCATGTCCTGTTGTAGACTGAATAAATGAACGTGTTTCATTTGACGTCTCACTCCACATAATTATCACCAAAAGTATAGCTAACTGTTTTTGTCACCCGTTTCCACCTAAACTGGAAACAGGTGGTATTGTTCACACTTTTCTGTTTCATCTCCAACCCCAGAGCCATAAAACAATCTCAATCACAGTGTGAATGAGTCACAAGGTCTCCTTTAAAAAAGGTTGACTGGGTCCCTTGACGGTCGGGCAGAAAGGAATGTTTCCACAGTGAATGTCACACTAACAAATGGGAGCGGGCCAGTACCTTCACCTCAGCCAACGCCACATCCACCACAGTAACAGTTCTCGCCTTTGTTTCCGCAGTGAAAAATTAAAAAATGGAACGACGATGCTAAAAACAACTCATGAAACACAGGCCATCCTCATTAAATCTCACTGTAAGGAAGAAGACAGGAAAGAGAATTAGAAACAACTAGTCATTAAGTTAATTATTATCCAGGCACGGAAAATCTTGCACACAAACAATGTCATTACTGGGATTTAAAGCATATGCTGCACAGTTATGCAATGGAAGAATATCCTTTATTGGCTTTTATACAAAATTCACTCCTCTACTGGCTACTTGTAACAACCAAAACGTAGACAAAAAGGTATTTGTCGAAGGTGCAATAAGTCTCCAAAATTTACACCTTTAGACAACCCCCCTCAACTATACAGGGGGAAACAAGGCAAATGAATCTCTTAAATTAAACTCTTGAATATTTAATGTTGTCATTAAACAACATGCCATATTAAAACTAAGTAAAAAAAAAGACCCCAGTAAACTTCTGGGTAAACTATGTATGCATGTACCAGGATGAACACATATTTCTTCAAATGTGTTTTCACATCACAAATGACAATTAAAGACGCTGAAATACGAGTGGTGTAGGGATAACCTGAGTGTTCCCATGTAGGCTGTAGAAATAGTATTACAATAGATAAGACAAAGTAGAAACCACAGGCACATGGCAAAATAAAATACAGACATCGTAAAAAAGAAGAAAAGGCAACCGACTTCTCAGCGGGGATTTTGACACTTTCGGTTTGTGCAGAACTCATAAACCGTTCAACGCCCGGCCTCGAAGGCCCTACATTCTCTGCTACACAAGAATATAGATATCATACACACAATCAATGTGTTAGTCAAGACAGGCGGCTCTGGAGACTGAAGCGTGCTCACCTTTAACAGCCTCCCCCGTAACAAACCCATAGTGCATTTCCAACTGATTATCAGCTAATTATCGATATCGTTAACCCTGACTAATTTCTTGTTATACAATAAATTCTAATTAGCACATTATGTATAGAAAGTATGCAACTGAATCCGAACAAAATCAGTGTGATACTGCTTTTACAGAAGTAATGTTTTAAAGTAAAAAAAAAGCTTTAACTGAAACTCACTATCTTTGGTAACCTACCTGTGAGTCTGGTGGGAATAGTAAATTTATGATCCACTCAGAGCCTATGGTGTAGTTACTCCCGATGATTTCTCTCACTTTATCTACCGCTTCAGTTCGCAGAGACTTACTTTTACAGGCCTTATCCTGTCCAACTTTATGATGAGCAACATAATTGAACTCTCATTCAGCATGTTTTAAATGCCACGGGACCACTGATAGAGCCGGAATATTAATGAACATAAATAAAAGTGAGAATCTTCTATTCAGGTAGGGTGGCCATTTCAAATCTCCTATTCCTATAAAGGCTATAATTTCCTATAAGGCTGCTGACGGAGAGCTTTTGAAAAGTTTCCCAATCACATTTCATCCCCTTTCTCTCTCTCTCTGTCTCTCTCTACAAGTTCCAGTAACAACTGTAACCAATAAACAAGACTTCAAACAATAATTATTAGCTGTTCTATGGTGTAGGTGGAGAGAACAGAAATCTACAAAGCTGCTCTTTGCTCTCTGTGGTTCCTCAAATGGCAGGATGAAAACAACACCGCTCAAATTAAGACAAAGTGCAAACCTGCCTAGAGAGGGGAGCGGAGAACTTTGACACCTGAGTTTTTAAAAAAAGAACAGCGCGAGAGATGCAGGCAGAGAGAACAAGCAGGGAGGTGTAGAGGGCTGGGAGTGAAATGCCTCTAGGACAGAGCCCTTACTCATCCTTGCAAAAGCAAGACAAAAAAGTACAGGAGCAGGAAAAACGGAGAACGGAGAGACGAGCTGAAGAGGGCATCTCATGCTCTCCCACACCCATCGGCTAGCAGTGGGAAGCGGGGTTGCATGTGGTTAGTCCAGGGGGACTCGCAAGCGCAGGTCAGATCGATGTACGCCCTTAACGCAGATCAGAGCTTGACAACTCCCCTCGGCGTTGGCATTTCTGAGTGAACAGCAATTTCCCACCTCCACACAAGTGAATAACATCAAAAGTAATGAAAGTCAAAAGCTTTGTCGTAAATGAGGATCTAAAGATAATAATTTAACAAAAAGGTAAGAAACTCCTACGGTATTCTGTGCGTTGGGAATTCAAGCCGGTGAGGCACAATGTTACAAAAGAAAAGACTCTAAATAACACATTGAAATGAACTAATAACAACCATGCTGTCATATAGTTTGGGGGTTCTTTTTTATTTGTTATTTCCTATACCCCAAGAATACATATGCAGTGTGGCACGAGCATTACACAGAAACAGCACTATTTCAACTATCCCATTTACTGTATGTCATTTGTCGTTGTCTGTGAGGCTTCAAAATGTATTGATTATGCACTGTATATTCCCGGTGGCAAGTACACTCCGGTAATCAAATATTTTTATAATGAAAAAAACAAAAGAAAATAAAAAAACAGACCAAACATAGAAAGGTAAGAGCAGAAAAAACCTTCTTTTCCATCTGCACAGCGACGGCCACATCTGTTGTTCACACTAGAGACTGATATGACTCACATATTGATGGCCTCGTCTTGTGGCAAAAGGAAATCATTTCCTCTGCAAACATATGAATCTCCTGCTAACGTCCTGACATTGAGGTAAATGTGCTGAAAACAACAGAAAGTTTTCTGAGGAATTGACCACAATCAGCACAATGACACACACAGAACACAACGCCATCTGTCAGAGGCATTCGATCATGAAACGAGCCCCAAGCGAAGTGACATTAATTTCTTCTCGACCTGATGACATTTTTGCATGCTGAATGTCTCGCTATTAATGCATGACTGTCTGGCGTCCTCTATCTCTATGCGAATTGTAGTAAGCTTACAGGTGATCGGATGATTAAGGGATACAGGAGAAAAAAAAATCCTGATATGTAAACATTACCTGTCTTATTCATGTCTATTGAGTTTTCAAACACATAAAACCAGCATAAGTCTCCTATATCCTAACAACAACAAAACCCATGAAGAAGTTTCTGTGAATTTCCTGGAATCACAATCTAGTATCAGAAATTACACCTCCTTACGTGATGATAAATCAAATAAGTATCTATTAAACAAAAAAAGGATGAATAAGATAATTGTTGTTGTAGAATTGAAAAAAAAAGTAATTGCCTTTCTATATGTTACAAGACATAGTAGGATGTCTGTAAAGGTTCACAGAATCCAGTACACCTTGTGAGAAGAAAACATGCCAGGTGGTATTTTAGGCCCAATTACCCATATGTTTGGGACAAGTGACCTTTCCTCGCTGGTGCACTGTCTGCATGTCCAGGTACCAACAGCTACCAGCCATCAAAAACGGTTTATTGAAGTGTTTATTCTTAGCCTTCCCCCAAAGGTTAGGCTGAGCTCTCACACTCACTACCCATCAGCTTTGTAATGTGTGTCGCGGAGTAACACAGGGCCCACAAATGAAATAAGAGGGAGCAGATGGCTGATGAGTTTGAGTCGTAATTTCATCATTCTCTTTTTATCTTGGATAAAATATTAGTGGGCTGTCATCCACCCCTGACATAGTTATGATCCCACTTTCCTTCACTTCTATTCCAAATGAGGTTTTATAGCTGCGTTTAATTCTGTGGTGGTTCATCAGGGTTTCAGAGGCAATTACCCAGCAATGGGACACTCATCCTAAATCTGAACCACGGTACTTTTCATTAAATAGCATATGGTCTCCTGTGGCCGGTAAAATACACAGATGTGAAACTACTGAGACTGTCACACTGCAGTTGCATTACTTTCACTCTTAGCTCCGCGCTGAATATTTTGTAGCAGGCATCGCCTCGTCCGGAGCAGAATTGTGAAGAAACGTTCACCCAGGAACTCATTAAATCGGGTGGTTGGGTATCTGTTTGTCCACCAGCTGCAGCTCAACAGACCAATACCGCGATGCAGCCACAAGACATTTTAACAGCTCTGACTGACTCTCAACAAGAACAAGTCAGTGTTTTGTTCTTAACATCACTCTCACTGTGTGCACCAGTAATGGGTTGATGCAACAGTCTTATAATCCAAAAAAAGTCAAGCTGGGAAAAAAAAAAAAACATATTTCAAACACGACGTTTCAGCGTTACAATCATTAGCCAAGTTGAAAGTGATAGTGTGCTCAGCCTGTCAGGATATGCAAAAAAAAAGAAAAAAAACCTGAAGGAGCTGAAACTGATGCATCATAATGACATAATCTCACAAACAGTCTAGATCAGTGACAAAGTATGTTGACTGCCCTCTAGAAATGATGACTCTGAACTGTGATCCAACACTACTAACTGCATGATACAATTTGTCTGTTACCTCCAAAACAATTAAAAATAGAAAAATCTATAACAAAAAAGGCTAGCTAAACATTGTGGTTTCCATTAAAATGAATGTGCATTGAATTGCATTAAAATTTGCCAAAGGGAGCTAAAGGTTATGGAACAATAACATGCTTAAAAAATATCCACATTGACTTCAGGTGGCTTGTGTTAAACGACTCTTCTTGCCATAATATGTGTGGTCAACAGACAGCCAAGTCACGTGACTTTAAACGCCTTGTTTTGTGGCACTTGCTTAAATGATGCTATTGTTCTTTTCATGAGATGCAGCCTCCAACAGTTTAATCAAAATATGCAGGAGCCTAAAAGGTAAGTGCATCTGGGAACGTATGACTTTACACTTACAGTAGGAAATTGTGTTTTAGAGTGACAGCCTCGTGTTTAACCTGCATAAAAATGATCCCCATGAGCTTTGAGCAGTGAGGAATCATATTTTAAACTTTGGAAAAAAAGAGAACATGGGAACTGGAGCACTTTGTACTTAAAACCTTGAATTTAAAGCAGCTCAGCAGAACTTTTCATTTTGTGTTGATTTTGGTGGGACAGGGGTAGCAGTGTTTCACCTAACTTTAGGTCACGTGTTCCCTTAATTTCACCCCCTGACTGCAAGGAAACTGCTTCACTGGAAG
>JAOXYL010000042.1:9457546-9469750 GCA_028564955.1 Terapon puta
AACATTAAAGAGTAACTTCAACCTTGAACACGTTTTTCGAGCTGTAAACTAAATGATAGGACTGTACTTATTTACACACCAATGCTGGTTCCTCTTACAAATGTATAAGAATAGCCACTGTAGGGGTTGGAAGCTGTGCAACACTCCATTTCCTGATTGAAGTCAGCCCTTGCCCTATAACATCAATGCTGAGATAGAGTGGACCGGTTTGGACTTCTCTATTGAGTGAAATTTCTCCCAAAAAAAAATGTTAACACCCTCTAACCAGAGGTGGTCGTGGGAGTCTATAAAATCCACCTTTCGAATATATGCTAATTTAGACCCATCATAATAAATTACGCAGTTGTGCAACTTATTCCAACCTTCGCTAAAATTCAACAATTGTAGTTGATGCATACTCACATACCCCCTTCACCCAGCAGACCATCCCTTGCCCATTTCTCAGCCTTTTTTCCAAATCATGCAGTGGGTGGAGGCTCAGACCGGGACTGAAATTACACTTTAATCAAGCACCACACACAATAAAAGAGCTCACAACTGAGGCGGAAAAGCAGACAAGCGGCGCATCACAACTGAGAGACAGGTAAATGAATAAATGAAAAACAGACAGAAGCAGAACAGGTGGTGGTGACAGAAATAGGAGCTGAAGACATGTAGAAGATGATGCAAACAAACAAACCCGGGCATCCAGTTGACAATTGCATGTACTCACTGTGCACTGTGCATACACTGTACAGACCCGCTGACTCACAAAATGAACCCTGCACAGGTGCACACATGCCCAATAAACATAAATACTTGCCGCATCTTACGTTTCCTCGACTGTTTAGCAGATACGAAGCATTCGGTGTGCTTTTTTTCCCGTTTTTGAGAAACTATTTTGAGGAGATGAGCAGAGGCAAGAGACATAAATTAAGATGAATTGCTGACGACAGAGGATGGAAAGACAATGACAAACAAATGCAGACAAATCAATAGCACCAACAGCCACAATTAGACCTCATGAGATTTACTTAGTCTCCATGGGGTACACTTGAGAAAATCATCTAATCAGATTCACACACACACACGCACACACTGGAACACTCACGACCAGCAGACACACATAGAAAACTACAGCATTTAGCATAGCAGTTAATTATGCTTCAATAATTAATCTCATTTTAAATAAGGCCTAAGATGAAGAAAGCCTGCGCCATACTTGATATTTTTTCACATTCTGCACCACCTCAACACCGGGAACAACGAAGTCTTGTAAAATGTGCGTATTTCTGTCACTCGCTACTTCCAGACTTGCACCGGATCTCACAAAGAGGAGCTGGCTGTCATAATCTCAATGGGTATGAGCACGGTAGACAGCTTCTCCTGCCAGTTAACAAAATGGCATAGTAATGTTGTCAATATTCCCAGAAGGAGCTAATGGGCTGCTGTAAGGAAATGACACAGTGGAGAGAACAATGGCCGCACAAAAAAAAAAGGTGCCCATATTCGTCACGGCGAAACGAGACAGGTGGAAATAATTTGAAACCAGGCATAGGTGTCAAAGCAGTGCTTCTCTCAAGCACAATGAAATCCAGAGCTTTCAAATGTTTAGCGCGTTATGTTATATTGTATTAGAGGCACAAGTAGCAAACGACAATGTGGGAAGTGATCTGACAGTGAGAAGCGTTGGGCCATGAATAGTGCTGTCGGGGTAAGTGCTTTTTTTTGTCTTAATGACTAGTAAGCACAGTCCCAGGACTACAGCACATCCAGAGCAGGCTGTGTGCAAATGTTTGTGATAAATATCTGAAACTGGAGAGGGGGGGGGGATAGAAAAAGAAAACATTTATAATTTTATTTTAAGGGCACCTGTGATATCTGAACTAAAATTTAAAAAGTTGTGAAATCGAAGGTGCATGGTCGTGGCCCATTCTCATGGAGCGTGCTTATAAAAACAGTGGCGAGGCAAGCGGGACTGAGTGCGCCATGCCCTTCTCATGCATCAGTCCTCGCTCGGAAGACATAGAAAAGCAATCGTGCGTCGGCGGCAGGCGGACTGTGAACCTGTTATGGCAATTTTGAAATTGGTAAGACGCAACGACCACAATTGTTATTCAGAGTTCATCTGTCGGAGAGCAATGCAGTAGAGCCATCCTGCAAATCCAATGTAGAGCAGCGCATCTACCATATGAGGGACATACATAGGAGTAATTTAAAGTCTAGTGCATCTGAAGAACGTGGAAAACGATACCGATGGCTATTGATTGAATTTAAGCAGTCACATTACATTATGTACTCTACCCCGCCTGAGGGAAACGCTTAAGAGTGAACAGAAACCCTTTGAGATGGGTCATGACATCACCGCTCTCTGTTTCGCACTCGGGAGCGTTCTCCATTAGCCCTGAAAAACAAACCTGCTGTTCCTGGAGGTTATCTCACGCCTTGTAGGTCAGCACAGAGGGAGCTCAATGTCAGCGGTGCCCTCCCTCGGTGTGCGAAACAGATTGCCGCATCCGACAGGCGCCTCAGACGTAAAAACAGGCCGAGTCAAAGAAAGAGAAATGAAGCCGAGCACCAGCGCGCACGCCGCCGCAGACAGCGCGCTTAAAGCTCAAAAAAGATGGGTAAATGATCTGATCTTTTGCAAAGGTCACGAGCATGCTGTGGCTTTCCTTACACTCAACTGCCTTGGGACGGAAAGAGTTTGCTCGGCGCTGGGTTGTATTAATCGTGACACCGGTGTACTCTGCAAAACATTTCACTGTAACTTCATGGTAAAAAAGAAAAACAAAAAAACAAAGAAACTTTAGATGTAAGAGTGTTTTTTTCCCCCATTCTTGCTTCTTCTTCTTCTTTTTTTTCTCGCCATGTTTGATTGTTGGCATTCATTGGCTGAGACTGGGGAGGCCTGTGTTATCGACTGACTATGGATCAGGACCACTCCAGCCTGTAGGCTATTAGGAGAGCCAGCAGTTCAGGCTCCTGCCCCGCCGTTCCTTAATTGGTCCCCTCAGAAGCCCAGCGCACACAAACTTCACAATCACATTGGAAGATTATACTGAAGAGAAAAGCAAATCCCTGTGTGCGAGCCACTTGGCATCGATTAGCTCACTCTATCACTTCAGTTTCTTCTTCGCATTTTTTCCCTCTCTCTCCCTCTCTCTCTCTCAATTCTTTTCACCTACAGATTACAATCAGCTGGGGTGGTCTTTGAGTAAACCATACGAGTCGTGATAAAGGGGAGCCGACAGAGGAGAAAATGGCTGGAACAAATGGGAGATGACTCAGGACTGCCTAGTGGGTAATTGGGTTTTATCCTCTCATTTTATCAGGCCTTGTTTTGGATTACAGCTATACAACACACACATACACAGGGAAAGAAAAAAGGGAGAAAGATACCTAGACATTAGCAGATCTCAAGATAACTGATTAGGAGTGGGGGAATGAGCCAGTTGCTGCAGTCTCATTATGATACTCCACTGAAGAAAAGCTGGACTGGTTTCAGTGCGGGGGGGAAGAGGAAAAAAAAAAAGAAAAAGAAAGAAAAACGCACTCTAACCAAATGTGGTATCAAGGTATTGGACACAGTCAGTAAACAAAATGCACACAAAAATGCCAACACGAGACGCTGCCGCACAATAGCTTGTCTTTTCAATTTCCACATTCTAATTCGAGGCATGTTCATCTCAACCTGACATTTCAATTTCAGATGCTTCTACAATTCAGTGCTTTGAATATGGATCTTGTCAGTACACGTGTACGCTCCGGCTGGAGGCCGCGACAGGCTGACAATTCAGAGAGTCTTCCGGCTGCAATACTGTAGATATCTCACCCGCTAATACGCAGTACTTCTCACCTATTCCTACTTGTGACGCTTGACAACAAAGTGGCCACATCCTTCAGCCTGAAGCTTCATCCAATACAAAAGGCGCTTCACTCATTCGAGCAGCTTGATTTCTAGTTTAATGTGAGCATGGCATGCAGAAATAAAACTCTTTCAAATAACATAAATCTTTCGCAACTTTTAAAATCTATAACATCTGCAATCTAAAGCCTTTTTTTATACCGGTAAAATGAGAGAAAGGCTATATACGCCGTGCAATCCTGTCGCCTCAGCCCCTCAGCGAGGAGTTGTGTTTATTGTGCTTGGCTTGTCAAACGAGCAATGCAGTTTAAATATGGAACTGCAGCCTGACATCTGCCCAGTGCTGATCTACAGCGCAGAGTTGTTTCAGAGTAAACTCCCCGTGTTGATTGCAATAAAGGAGCGTATCACCCAGTGCGACAGTATGTCTCTCTAATGTGTTTTTAATAGTTTTTGGATGACAGTAAAACTCTATAGCTTGGAGGCATACAGTAAGCTATTCTGGCCGTGGCAACATAGAAATGCTTGTTAGGATAAATTCATTGTTGGTTAAGGCGACTTTGGAGCAATCGTTGGTAATAATAAAAAGATGAAGTAACACCAGCATTAATTCTTTAACGCCTAAATAATGGCCACGTGTCCATAGGAGCTCTGACTTCACTGAGTTTATGTGTTGTCCTCGGCTCTTGCGCGGTCTACGTCGGTCTACGCCAGCTAAGATGAAATGAAGCAGAAACAAGCAAAGCTATTTATTGATTCTGCTGTCTGTGGGGCGAAACAAAAGTAGTCTTTAAATGAATGTAGCCACATCGATGCGTGGAATAGATGTTATCTATCTTAATGACAAACGGGAGTCCTTGGCTGAAGGGGAACCTCATCAGAGTCACACATGCATAACCTTGCACGGGCGCTCAGAGAGCAGACGAAAACACACAACCTTACGTATGGATAAACATTTAAATTCAGCTGTTCAAATCATTAAGCACTGTCAATACGCGAGAGGAGAGGAAGTCAACACCGCTGAAGAGGAATGTAAATAAAATGGGATATTTGGTATAGCCGTATTTTTTTGTTTTAAAATGCTTAATTCATTCTCATTTAAATGTAAAGCAGCAGTGCAAATAGAATTTTGCGGTTCTCATTCAAATTCATATCCAACAAATGTGACCAACCGGCGGGCGAACACTACAGGAGGTCACTCAGCTGCAAATACACCAAGAAGAAAAGTGGACAAAAGCAATATGTAATGACTCACACCAGTTAGTCATTTAGAGTGGGCGCAAATGAAAAAAAAAAAAAAAAAAAAGTGACAATTCTGCAATAATCAGCAATATTCAAAGCCATATCGCCTGTTAAGAAAGCAATGAAAGCTGAACAAGTAGCAAGAGGAGAGCGTGACTCATGTTTGCCGATCACCGACCAAAAACAACAACAAAATAATTTGCGTTATGAATCTCGGTGTGTGTGCAAATGGCCGGGGGGGGTGGCGCAACATGTCAGAAAGAGGAGAAACTCTGCCCAGCTCTAACTGAGGAGTGACATTTCACTGCTGAGAAGGGCAGCAGGAACAAAGAGCTGCGACTGGCACGGTGATGACTAGCGAAGGACAGATGACCAGTGCTGTGGCGACTGCGGCCAAGAGGGGTCTGACAGGGGTTGACAGTAAGTTGACAATATAGCAGACGAGCGGGGAGATGAGCAGTGCAGGATGTTTAGCAAACTCTGAACCTGTGATCATTGAAGATGCTGCCCTTTTTTTCCAAGAGGTTCCCACTTTTCGTGACCAAACAAAACAAAAAGAAGGAGACAGCAAAGGTAAATAGTTAGAAAGAGAAGGTGCTGGGCATCACAGGGTGGTTTTAAACAGCTCCTCCAAACACGAGTGTGCCTCTTGTCCCATGGAGTTTTACTGTTTTTGCTCAGCACGGAGCATCTTGTTCTTCCCTAAAACACTAAAATGTTCTCAGCGATGCTCTCCTCAAGGAAAAATGGCAGGTTCGATGCCGCCAGCGTGGTGAAGTCACGTATTCTAGATGTGGCAATGAAACACACGTGTGTGAACATAAATATGTTCTGACATTGAAATTTCATTATTATGTCAATTATTAACAAGCATATAATATTCTGGTTTTCTCACAAGCTTCTAAGCTACATTAGCCTCAGTGTTCACTTGTTTCAATGGTAAGAGCATTACGACAAACTGATGTACACTCTTTTTATTATTTTTGTTTTAAATTTGAACATATGAATGTAATTTTGCTGTCTTCCAGAGTCTGTTTTTGACAGGATCAATTTAAGTCAGGTATTTTTTAATCCTAAACCAAGAGGTTTGAATAAAAATCTTTCTCCTTTTGAAATGAGATTTTTGTCCATTTCAGAGGCTGGGCAAAAAGAACCAATTACTTGCACTTGCTTTTGAAATTCTGCTTTTTATATAGTCACAGGAAATCTAGATTAAAGAAAATGCATTAGTCTTTAATAAAGTCAGTTTGCACTGTGGCACAAAGTGTGCCAGTCACCATTTTTGCCATTTCTGAGACCAACTTTGAGTTTAATGTGTTTTAGCTGTGCAAAGACTGCAATGAATCCCCCACCCACCCCCGTGCCTCTTTGTGTGCAGGACCGAGCATTTCCTCTGAAGAACACAGAAGGCGTCTTCAAAGACCGATGGAATTCCACTTTCTGTTTTATTTTATGAATGACAGGGCTTTGTTGGTTTTACAACTTGCAGTCACACATGACTACAGAGAGGTATTATGTAGGCTTCATACGCCAAGAGGGACTCTTAAACCCCATCCCGCCTCTCTGACACGCACAAAAGCACCAAATGGCCATTGCGAAAAGACAGCACTGCATGAAATACAGCCAGGCATAGCCCTTTTCTGTAGCTTGGGTGTCATCTGTAATTTTTTTTTTCAAAAGGGGAAAAAAGAGAGCAGACCTCACTTGAATTCACAAAATGAGGGCTAGATATAAAGGATGTGGACAAACAACCCATACAGCTTCTCAACCTAAAAAAGAAAACAACCTAGAGCAAGAAACGAAACGGGATCACAGTTCATCTTACATGACAAGTATTTGGAAAGCGCACGCATGGCTGCCGTAGCTATACAACCCTGATTGCATATGTTTCACCACGCACATGGCACTGGGGCTGTACTGGTTCTCAAGCACACTAACAAGGAAATCAATCACATGTTCACCCCTATGGCCTTTCTTACATTTGTCATTTTTGATGTGTTTCCAATACGTTTCCCATCAATTTTATCATGTTCTAAGTCTGCCCCCGTGGGACAGCATAAAAGAAACAACAACATTAGCGCCGTCATCTAAACGTGTCCTGATTTCCTTTCATCACATTTCCTCACTCGACAACGAAACCGGAGCATAAGCATGTTTGCTTCTGCATGTCGCAACACTGCGACGCACACACCAAAAACACACAAACAAACACTGAACCCCTACTTTAATCCAGAAGTCATTAAATATGTATTTGCTTTTGATTACTCTTGAAATTAATTCATCAGGGGGCGCAGTGACAGGTGCTTGCTGTTACTGACAAACTGCTGTGGCTGTTACTGATAACATGAGACACTTAAGTATTCTGCACTGTAACCTTCCTATCTGTCGCCCCCCCCCTCCCTTTTTTTCCTTCTTGCACTCCCCTGCTCCCTTGTTCTGCCTCTCCAAGCCCAGCTCTCCTTTCTCCTTCCGTCAGGTGAGTTGAGAAATGATACCAGAACCAAAACATTTGTCACAGCAACAATCCACCGAAACTAAATCACATCGAAAAGGAATTTCAAGGGAGGGGCAGACAACAAGAACGGATGAAGGGACAGCATATTTGTGAAATAAAAGCGCCTTAGAGGAAGCAAAAGTGCTTCCAGTAGGTACAAACTGGGAGCTATGCAAGAGAGAGAGAGAGAGAGAGAGGGGGTGAGAGGGGTGGGGGCTAAGGCGGGGTGGTGGTGGTGTTTGGCATTGAAGTGAATGGCGTATGGTGTGAATCTTGCCTTTGTGGTGATGCCCTTGAGTTAGCCAGTGAGGCATTGAATGGTGCATTGTGGATGGGCAGTTATCTCCAAGGCTTCCCTTTCAGTGTTATTAGAAAACACATGACAGCAATGCTAGCTCTTACCGAACAGAACGCTTCAAGGCTGCGGAGACAAGGCTGAGAGGCGAATCTGCACGAGCGACTGAGGTAAACATTTGACACCCCGTCATTCTCTCAGCGTTCGGGAATGCAGTACAGGAACTACAGCGCAGCACAGGATTCAGTACAGCATGTACCTAATCTGAAGAACTAGTATCAGTCTGGGTGTGTATTGATTGATCGGTATGAGCTTAAGTAAACCAGACCGAATGCTTTAAATTATTTGCTCACACTGGTGTGAGGGACTCCAATATCCACACACACTAATATTTATAAGGTCCGACGCTAACAAATTGGATATTTTAATCAGTTCTCTCTCTTACCTCTTACAATAATAAATAAAAAAAATAATAATTAACAAAAAAAAAACGCTGCTGTCACATCAAGTTTCAGCAACTCCAACAAAGCAATATCACATTGTGTCTCTCCAATTCTTCACTTCATCATTTTGAACCAGTATCTTCAGTACTTGGATCAAGTAGCTTGTGTGCATACTTTTTTTTGTTTTTTATTATGTATACTGAGCATATTTGACAAATTTGTTCTCCGTGTTTAGCTGTCATTAAGTTAACTCACTCGTATCAGATGGAACTCCATGCCCGATATTAAAGGACTCTGATTAGGACTGCAGCCAAACAAGGGGACTCCTACCACTGAATGGTGACTCTGCACAAAATAAAAACTGGCATAACTGCATCTAATTGTGTTGAAAGACTTCTCTAATACAGCTAAGCAAAACGTGTTTGCAAAGTGGAGAAAAAACCTCCTTGAATCTATACATAACCACAATGGAACTGAGCAAAAATATGGAGCTACATCAACAGACTCACAATGAAAGTATTGTGTTTTTTGTTTTTTTTATTGGAGCGAACAAAGGGATTCTGTTCCAATCAATCCTACCTCTCCTGGGAATATCGCGCAAAAGCTTATCTATTGACCAGATTCCAAAGTCTCAATGTCCCGTAGACGAAAAAACAATAGCAACTTGATTACTACTGTAGCTCTGTCCAACCCAGGCTCATCACACTTGAGCGGAGTAATGAGCGTGCTTGTGTTTACTTCCAAGCAAGAACTGTATTTTCTTTGCATAACGTGCCCAATCATTTCCCCCATTTTTGATTTTGCTGCTTTCTGCTCTCGTTCTCGACAATATTTTCGTCCCCTTGTTTGGCTACCACTGAGCTGGATGGGATGGAGCGGAGGGAGTTGGATAGAGAAATGGGTTCCCTTTGAATAATGCAATAGCGAAACTGGGCAATATGACCACCATGCGATCTCCTACAGAATAGAAACAACTGTGGATACCAGCCCAACTGTGTTCGTGAATTCATCTCATGTGAAATGTCAGTTAAATCAAAGCCAGGGCTTCAGAAAGCATCTGGCAGTCATTTTTTGAGGATAAATAAAACATGGCAAAGATGACTTCATTGCCCTTTACTCCTCTCTCACTCTCTGTTTTCCATCTCTAGTTTTTTTTCCTCCACTCCACTCACGCCACGCTCAGGCCAGAATGCGTTTTTTAGCAGCAGGAGGGACAATGGCTACATGGGTTGCAGCTCCAAGCCTCGACCACTAAGGGCTTGTCAAATGCGATCAAATTCAAAGGGGATTCATGTTCTGAAATTTACATGGAGTCATGTACTGTGCTAACATCTCGCAGTGCTGCTGTGGTGTTGAGTCTAACGTGTTTATAATGTACAGAAGGACTTTCTGGTTGCAGGACGGTTAGAGTGATCGTTATCCTTCCCAACTTACTGTATAATGATCGAAGGTAAATCAGACATCGGGATATCTGTCGTGGAGCCCACCATGTTCTGTGACAGATATCCTGTGGATAAAGCAGCGACTGCCTCCAGGCTGACCAATTAGATCACACTGTCACAACAAATGGAGCTTCAGTTATTGATTTTGCCCTAATAACCTTATATAGCCCATTTGGACAATTTATAGCAAGCAGTCTCTATCTAATTAGTTAATACCATTCATGTATCCTATTTGAAAAGGATGAGGCTGAAATTATTCTATACTTTTGCATCTTGTTGACAAATTCCATGAGGAGACCAAAGGCAGCACCATGTTGGTCTATCTTTCAGTGCAATTCTGGCACTCAAGCCCATGTCCATTCACAAGGACACTGAAATGTAAACCTCCAAAAAATAAATATATATTAAAAAAAAAAACTGAAGGTGAATGAAGTTTTTATTTTCTTAATCCAGTGCATTTGGTGGGGACTACTTACATCTGTGGCCAAATATTATCACATTTGGTCCCTTATAGAGGGCATTTATTTATCTGGATGGTGTATGAAGGATGGACTCAGAATTATGGTTGAAACAAGCACCCAAGTAATTGATTGGTCGACCAAATATTTGAAAGATCTGTTAATTGTCTAAGTAATTTTTCAAGCAAAAATGCACAACATTCCTTCACTCCAGCTTCTGAATTGTGAGGATTTCAGGATGTGAGGATGCATCTCAATTTCAAATTACTATACATGTTTCTTTTTCACTATCTATATAAAAATGTACCCAAATATCAGCTTTGAAAATAAATGGTGGTTTTCTTTCTTTTGTCACTTGTAGCTGCTGTGAAAGACTCAGATATGGAACTCTGCTGAAAATTTCGGTGATAATCGATTATTGATCATTCAACAAAGCATAAAGATGCATCATAGAATCGATTATTCCCCCACCCCTTAGAATAATTGTGCCTTGCAACTATAATCTACTGAAACATTAGGATCTTGCTTTAATGGCTTTTCTCTGCAAGATCTTTCTTTTTCCATTTAACTAAAATCCACAATTTGCAATAAATGACAAAGCATGCATGGCATCATTCATCATGGCATGAATGATGTACAGGCAAATGAATTAAGAGTCACGAGGAAGAGACGTGCCCACGAAGCCACAGTTCGTCACACAGATGACTCAAGTTGTGCGGCTCCACTCATGTGACTCACTCTACTTACATATAAACATATCCAAACTCCATTCTTTCACTCAACATTTCATCAGCCCCATCTCCTCCCTGGATCCACCTGTAGGCACTGACTCCAGGTTTCTCCTCTGGGCTAAGTTTGTTATCGTCACTCGGTGTTCCCTCAGCGCGCTGAGCTTTAAATTTTGCGCTTCCAGGTGAGTGATGGTGTCCCATACTTGTATGACATAAAGAATAAATTCAGTTTTTTTAAATCGTAACCTGGCTTCTAATTGAGAAATATATTACCAACTTCAGGGGAGTCTATACCCCTATGTGGCTTGAGAGAGCTGAATTTTTATTTCATGCTCATAACTTAGCCTGGCCTGCATGTTTTACATTATTTAGGCAGTTTCTTGTAGAGTCTGCCTTTTCCATTTCATCCCATTTCATTTCTGCATAACGTATTTGACTGTTGACATCCATATTATTGCACAACATAAATATTTATTTTACAGCCTGGCAGAGAGCCATCACAAATACTTTAAAACCTGGCAGATGTACAACAACATATACTTATGCAGCTTATGAAAACTGCACTCACATGCATTTTATTTTCATGTACTCGCAAAATCATTGTTTCTTTTTGTTAGTTTTTTTTTTTGTCTGCCAAGCACAGGGCTCTCCTTTCAAATGGCACGCACCACTTTACATGGAAATGTAACCACCATGAAAATGCTGGTCATGTAGATACAATGTACACTTTTGAAAGGCCAGCTTTGAAAGAATGACAAAAAAAAAACTCCTGATCTGTACATGTACAAAGTGTACAAAGTTGCCCTGAAGATACATGTGCCCAATCTAATATTTATGCTATGCAAATTTCCAAGTCAAAGCTAATTTCAAAACTGAGAGATGCACAAATGAAAACCTTGGGGCTAGTTAACTAATTGACTTGCAAATGCGTCTTTGTTACACTGCCATGTGAGCTAAATGGATGTCAATAGGTCAGGACAGATTCCCCAGAAGACGAGTTGGTGACGATCCATTCGCTGACCACGTGACCTTTTTTTAAAAAATCACAAATGCCTATTTTCTTTACAGAAATGCTTCTTTTGATACAACCCGACTTGCATAACCACTGACTGGCCTTATATGACGATCACGTCTCCACGCACGTCTGAGAAATTACATTTAAGAGAAGCATTCACAGCTCTCCATCCAAAATCAATGTTAACTCAGACCTGAAGAAACAACGTCTGTATAAAAATAAAAATAAAAATAAAAA
>JAOXYL010000042.1:9474439-9487530 GCA_028564955.1 Terapon puta
AGATTGGCACAGCTGAACAATATTTAAATTTTTTATTCTTTTATCATATTTTTAGTTATCTAAATATGAAACACCATGATCAATATTAGTTTGCAAATGTGTTCTGTGAAGAAATTGGCTTTATTTGACATTTTATGTTCAGTGGAAATGCAGGAAGTATTGTTCTGATGATGTAGAAGGATGGATGGGTGGATGGGGAGTCTGATTTTCATGCCGGGGACAGGAAGTCATGTCCTGTCACAGAGCCGTGACTGTGATGTACAAACCTGTTAGCATCGAATCTTGGAGAAAAAGTTCAACATTTTGGTCGAATTAAATTGAGCAGTGAGATAACGCTCTCATGTCTTTCGGCTGACATGAAAAAAGTGTCAGCAGCTGGCTATCTTAGCTAACTAGAAATATAAAGGCAGTAAGTGGATAAAATAACTAGTCTGTAATGTAACAAATGTAACAAAATGTGCCACAGCACACCAAAAGCTCATGAATTAACCATTTATATCTGGTTTATTTCATTCATAGAAAAGTGTGAGAATGACAGTTCACCATCACTGTGGATGTGGTTCCAGATGGTAGTTTCACATTCGGTGTACACATAAGACTGGTCAAATTTGCTCACCCCTCTCTCAGCAAAACCGTGATTCCATTTTTCCAAAATGTCACAGGGTTCCTTAAGCCATGCATGAGTAGACCCCTGGGGTTTTGTTGCTTCGTTCAATATTCATATGATCTGTTTCCCCAACAGAGCCGACATGGATGCATCCTGTAGTGTATGAATGAGTGCAGTAGCTGTTGGTGGTAATGTGCTGTAAAAGGGAAGAGTATGTCGATATAAGAGGAAGAGAAGGCGGTTGCTGCTTTACAAATCTTTTATGAGGTAAGAAATGTATTCCGCTGTTTTTTTTTTTTTTTTTCAGGGCTTAAGCATACACAGTGTTTTGGTGAGTAATGCTGAATACAAATGTAGAACGGCAACTCCTAAAGGTACCTTTCGAGTGCAGCACTTGATCTGTAGTTAAGAGATGATAGACAGTCACTCATCGACCCTCCCCTCCAGCTAACCTATAGTTTTGAACCAGCAACAACCTCCCCCCTTCCTTCCACCCAGGCATAAGACCAAAAGTCCAACATTCCTGAGGCTCAGCAAAACAGCCATGCTTGTTCAATATACGATGTGTGTGTGTGTGCTGACGCTGAAATAATAGGGTTCACTTTTCAATTCACCATTGTTCTTTGTTGTTTCGAGACTCATATATAGCCAAAAGGTGCAATTAGGTAACAAAAGACAAGAAAGAAAATCAATGAATTGAGTGGTTCTTTTTAAAAATCTAATTCTATGGTATAGTGCTCACTATTCATATATCAGTCTCCACAATCAATAATGGAAGAGCTTAGACAAAAGTATTGCATTATTTATTGAACAAATCACTCACATCGTCCGTGGTTACCCCAAGGAAATCTCTTATAGCACGATAAAGAGAGGCTCCATATCTATTCAAACTTTTTAGCTGAAAAAAAGGACACGAATTTTAAATATTTTATTTATTAATACACAGAGGGAAAAGGTCAGTACCCGTCAAGATACACCAAGATGCTGAAATGTGCAGGTCTAAAACTTCTTTCTAAAATCAAGTGGACATCAAGACAGCAAAGGTAAAAAGTACGACTTCTCTTCCTCCTCTCTCTGGTCATTCTGCCTGAAATGCGGATGAGCTCGCTGTTGAGAGAAGCAGTCGCGCAATGATCGATTCGAGAATTAGATAAGGGCCTGATCTCCTTGTATTGAGGCACGCACTCGGGCAGCAGCACGTGTCCACGGTACATGCTCATCAGGGCGTGAACAAGCAGCAGTAATTTCGCGATGCAGAGGCGAACACCTCCGCTGCAGTTTCGAAAAAGGGAGTTACATAGGGAGGTAAACATGAGCGCTTGATGGGGAAGGGACCTGGTCAATAAAATGTCCTTTCATCTCTTGTGAAAGCAGAGCGCCACCCACCAGGGCGTAACGACAGTCCTATAATGGAGAGTCGACACAAGCTTCTCCCGAGAGGTAAATCATGTTCTTGTGTAGGAGGTGTAGAGCCACCCCATATATAGATATATGGCACCATAAATGTGAATACATGCCCCACTATGGGTAAACAGCTTCCCAAATTTGTTGCCACGGCAGATTCTGTTCCTACCGGGGCCTCACATTTCTCAGCTGACTTTGACTTGTGCCAACTGTGCTGGCTGAAGACACTGATCCACATATGGAAAGATACAACTGCTTTACATGTAGAACGTACTTTAGTTAATACAATTGGATATAGCTGTATTCAAGTAATCATTCAGTTTTATATACAGTACAGTCATACAGAAATGCTTCTCTTGCCAATCTTCAGTTCACATGCCTGCATGAACGAATAGCCCTTCACATTATTTATTACAAACGTACAAAGTTATAATCAGTCCTTTCAGGATATAAACCACAATAACTTAAAATGCTCTGTGATGTTTCTTGTAAGATTTGTGGGAGACAGTGGTGGACTCAGACTGTTTGAGGGGTAGGGGCAAAAAAACCAGCACCAGCGGTATGCCATGTGATATAAAGTATCATATTATGTTTTATCCACTGGAGGGGCACATTGTTCACTGGACAGGCATCCCAGAGTGCACTTTCTCAAGCTGTCACTCCAGATATGTTCATGTTTTATCTACAGTAGGGGCATTCGAAAGGAAGATTTTGCTACATTTCTTTGAACATGGGGGCTCCAGGGAGGTTTTTTTTTTTGCCACCTGTGCCGTCAGATATACTGAGAGACCTGCACCTTCACGACGCAGGGAATTTTACCAGACTCAGTACTACTGTGCAGTCTGGCTGAGCAGTTTTTTATTGCAGCCATTTTAAGTGTAAGTCTATAATAACTGAATTAATCAAGATCAATTAGAAACTTAGTTATGAGTCTTATGCTGATGTTGATCATACTGCTGTCTGGTTCATATCTGTGCATGTTACCACGTTTGTATCCAGGTCCTGGTCTGACCTGTATCCCAAGCTGGGCATGACTACGATTTGATGAGCTGTGCCATCACTAGTGTTATTTTCTGCAACCAATCGCCACGTAAGAGTGACAACAGAGTTTATCACTATCACAAGTTAGTTTCTACTTATTTCAGCACATTGATCATCATTACATCCTCAGCCATAGTATCATTTCCTGCTCTGATTAACGACTCCACATCTTAAATTAAACGCCAACGTTTTCTGTTAAGAATTCCTCCAGCAAAAACTTTTTTATCGCTCCTCTTTGGGGAGTCTCTTTGCAGTCCCGTCGGGCACAAAACATCAAACGGCTGAATCAAATGGCTAACAGTGGAGTATCATTTCAGCTCTTAAATTTGATAGCCTTGAATTTAAACAAAACAGCACTTTAACTAACAGATAAAAGATGTTCTGGGCCGGTACTATCTTTTTCAAGGCGGTATCGCAGCAGCCAGCGTAAATATTCGGCACTAATAAAACAGCGCTGACATTTCTGTTTATGCCAGGTGAGGAGGGAGAGAGACCAGTCCTGTTTTGATGAGGCAGCAAGCACACAGAGAGCACAGCAGGTTATCTGTGACCGCTGTGTCCTTATAAACACAAAGCGATTATGCTGAAGACGTGGTAGAAACATTTAACCAACACGTCCTTGCTTCCCTCTGTGGCGTTCTGCCGGCCTTCGGGCAAATGCGGTTGAACAAAATAATAGATGGAAAATTACGGGGAGGCTTTGTGTGGGAGGTTTTTACTGTAAAGCAGATTTCTGTTTTTCTTGCGAGGTAAATAAACTCTGAGTGCAAATTGGTTCAGTCTTTTAGCACTAATGGAAATTACACAACATCCGCGGCTCGACAAAAGATTGCCTTGTTTACCGTTTTTTTTCTGAGCTAAAGGTGAAAACAAAGTTGTTGAGGTGTCCAGACAGAGCAAAAGATGGGAAACATACCAGTTAAAAAGAAAAAAAAGTCTTTTCCCACTCATCCTGTATAACACAGAAACAGGACTCTTCTGGGTTTTTATGGTATAATCAGTTGAAATGATTTCATCTTTGTTTTTTGAGTTTTATCTGCTAGGCTCTAAATGTCACACTACTACGAGCCAGGAGGCCAGTTGGATGCTCAACACACAAATTCTCAATGCTTCGCTCTTGGAATTGTGAACAAAACATTGAGCTGTACTTGGCCAGTACAAACCAGAATCTAAAAGTAAATGGATTTGCTGTATTATCAGTTTTTCCAACATCCTAATCTTTACTCACAGTTAGCTGTGACAGAATTTTAGGCTTGCTGATTAGATGTTTCTTGAGGAGGTTTTGGGAATATAGACTTGTACGTGTGTTTAAGATTTGTACTGCTGACTTAACCAGGATAGTTTTACATGCAAATATTCAAACTGTGGGTCAAGATCATCTATGGGAAAGGTGATTGCGACTTTTATTTCTGGAACCTGGGGTTCCCAAAATAGCTATTCCCACATTGCAACTCTTTTTGACTTGTTTTTGCTCTTTATTTTTAGAACAGTAATACTTTGTGTTTATTTTAAGCTTGCACTCTCAATTGTTATGAATATGTGGTTATATATGTTGACCATTGTTAAACAATCAATACGATAGTGAAAACAAAGCCATGCTTCATACATGTTTCTCTCTCCATATTGTCACCTTTCTTTGTCTTTTGTTCAGATCATTAGAGGAGAAACCGAAAACATGGTGCACATTATTGCATTGTTCTCTTCCTCCCTCTGTTTATGAGGATAAAGAAGAATTTCAGCATTTCAAGTTTCAAGGTCTGAGATGCGGGTGCACAAGTAATCGGTCCTATACGTGTAATATATGTGCATGAATGTGTGGGGCTGTGTGCGGTAATGGAACTGGGACACACTTGGTGCGACACAAAGAGCCTCTGGCCTCGAGCAATGGGCTCAAGCTTCAGCAAGCCATCCTAGTGACAGGGCTGGGGGTCCATGGAGCTAATCAGGCCCCTGGGACATGCT
Organism: Terapon puta; assembly: GCA_028564955.1. Classification (NCBI taxonomy): domain Eukaryota; kingdom Metazoa; phylum Chordata; class Actinopteri; order Centrarchiformes; family Terapontidae; genus Terapon; species Terapon puta. Next base: position 9,479,454 of record JAOXYL010000042.1, read on the forward strand.
CTCAGGCAACAGTTTTTGTTGTTGATACTTGGGGATTCTCTACACATAAGGACAAAGAGAGATAAAGTCAGTCTGAAGGTCTTTCTCTCCCCCTGCTCATCGCCCACCTTTGGTTGCCTGCTGACTGCAGGAATTTGTGGACTGGTATGTCTGAGAATAAAGTTGAGAGCTTTCTCTTGATTGCGAATAGACTCACATCTCTGAATGGACTCAATATTATCATATGCATATTGCAACATATAAAATGCTAAAAAAAATTGACTACTATGAAAGCGGTATCTGTGCTGACCAGTTGAAATCAAGATTTAAAAATCCGCACTACAGTGTTAAGGCAAACATGCCGGTATCAAAAAGAAACCTCACAGATTCTGAACTCAGTATTTGTACTATTTAGAAACAAGACAATCATGTAACTGCATCATCACTATTCACCACCAAAGAAACGGGCCCCTGGGACATGCTCTCAGGCAACACTTCCTTTTGCGGGCACTTGGAGATTTTCGATGCACAAGGACACAGAACTATACGGTCAGTCTGAAGGTCTTTCTCTCCCCTGCTCATCGACCTTATTTAAAAGCCATCATTATAGTATATATGCTAATGTAGGTCACTATTGGCATTGCATATGGACACCAGAGCATAGCTTTATGTTTCATAACTGATTCAAGGTGTTGTTCTTGTTGTTATTTCAAAATAAAACCAAAAAGTGCACACATGTTGTGATTAAGGTCCTGTCACACAAATGAAAGACCACACTGCCATAGCCAGAGAAACACAGCTTGTCTAAGTGCAATAATGCCACTGCTCACACCAGAATCTGATTGGAAACATTTCTACAGACACCACTGCTTGTGTTTAATGGAAATCAAATGTCAAAATTGACTAACTGGATTCCCCCAAAGCCTCTCCAGTAATCCTGCCCTGAAGCATCTGACATTCATGCAAAGGTGAAAACAAAACTGTCTTTGGTGATTGGTGCAACATTACCCTCGAGGTTAGAGCAACTGCCAATCAGTGGTCTTGCAAAAGCTGAGATTCTGATCCTCATTTTCTTGGGAACTAGAAGAAGAAGAAGAAAATGCATCAAGCGAGATAAGAAAGAATAAACATAAGATGTGCCAGATCCAAACCTATTCCATATTGTATTTAAATATCTTCAGTATGAATGTCTTCTGTTCATATATTAATTAGACATAAGTGGGAAAATGCTACAGAACATTCCCACAGATGTGTGGTTAACAATGCAGGTAAAAGATAAAATGCAATACCTGACATATATTAACTGCACTGAGGAAATTCTCACACTGTATGTGTGTTTTATCGAATGGTCTATTTGGCTGAAGTCCCTGTACTCTAATAAGCCATATAAATGAAATTATACTTTAGACTCTTTGAATGTTTATAATAATGTCTATGATATTTAATGTTCATGAGTAATGTCTTAACATAGTCCATAAAAACAAGCACGTATGTGTGGTACAGACAAACAGAGAAGAATGGTTACTAAGAAGAGACAAAGGAGAAGAATAAGGAAAATAAGCTCTTTTTTAGCTTCATTTCTACAAAAGAAAGGGAAGAAGAAGAACTGTATGACTACTGAATGTACTTTTATGATGTACTTCAGTTTTGACATATTTGGGTAGTTGTGAGTTTGTTAGTCGAAGTGTTATGAAAGTAAACTGAGCGTGGAGGAAAAAAAAAAACGAAATATGAAACTGGGCTTGCTGCCAACTGCGCCACTGGCAATGTACATCTTAAAACAGCGCAAAGATATCTCAGAACAAAGTTCAGATCATGTATCACATCCTCTGAGGCCAATTATCTGTTTCTCCCTCTTAAGCACGCAACTCTCAATTTCCTCTCATTTCAAAACAAAACACAATAAACTATGTGAGGAGATGAGTCGATTATTAAGTGAGGCAACCGAGAACTTTCTGCATTACAAAATGTAAAATTTGAAAAACGTGAATATGCAAACAAAAAATTATTGTGAGGGCATTTTTGTTTTTTTTACATTTCATTCTTTTACATTGGATCAAAGAAACATGAATATCAGATTGAAGTCAGATTGTTACGATGAAATAAGCCCACATGTTACTTTGCAGACAGCGTGCCTAACATTTCTCCTCTCTGGCCGTTCTTCTTTGAGACACATGACACATGAAACATATCAATCCACCAAGATCACATCAAGGGATCGTGTTGCATATGTTAACATGTGATCTGTGCTGTGCTCTTATGAAGACTACAGGAAGTCCTCTGCATCAACAACAAGGAACGGCATTTCTCCTGAATAAAAGTTGTGGGAAAAGTAAGGGAAGTACATAGCAAGGTCTTAAATCAGTTCTCGACAGCTCAGGTGTTTTGCTTGTCTACCGCTGTGATTTGTACCTCTGGGAGACGGAGTGACACCCTTTACCCTCCTTCCACCGCCGACCTTGAGTGGGAAAACCAGAGGAGGGATTGGGATTGGCTCCGACCCAAACTTGTATAGTCATCTGTCCTCCCCAATCAGTCAGCCTTTCTCTCTTTAAACAAGGGCAAAAGCACTGCGTGAAAACATGCAGGGGTAAAACACAGGTGTCTGTGTAAAACAAGAGAGAAGCAAAAACTACAGGGGTTAACAGGAAGCATTCCTCCTGGTTCGATGCACCATCCTCGGAGAGATAAATATACAGCCACTTGTTCCTGAACACATGAGATATGTGAGATATGGTGTGTTGTCTGTATCGCGGATAATCCGAATCAGCTTTAATGGCCAGGAATGTGTACACATACAAGAATTTTTTTTTTTTTTTTTACAATACCCTCTCATATGTAAAAGATGAATAAAATAGAAATAAACATTACATAACATAAATTAAAGTGTGACTGTGGAGCACAATCAGGGTGAAAGTGCAAGTGTGAGAAAGAGGCATTTGGTAATACAAAGATTTAGATAGCAAATTAAGACTGAGCAAGAGTCCATAAGTGTAATAATGAGTAGCACAGTTCTGACGTTACTGAACTACTGAAGCCAACAGGTGTAAAAGAAAATGGAATATTTAGCTGCTAAAGCCACATATTTCCCTCGGAAGTTGGTGGAGACCAAAACAGAGCAAAAAGGAGAGTGAATATTGTGCTGCGGCCCAATTGTCTAAAATAATCTACTAACTCAGTTTTGATCTTATTTGCAACAAATGATCACAATATCATGAATCAGTGACATCTCAGGATGTGAAACATCTCAGGATCTGAATCAGAAAAGGCTTTATTAGCTGGGTATGTGTACACATACAAGGAACATTAGTCTAGTTTTTATGCTGCTATCAATGTACATGCACAGAAAGAGACGTAAACACATAACAAACCCAAACAAGGTGAATATGAGCATTGAACTTACTGGTTCAACTTGGCTGGAGTTGGATCAGATTAAGTCCAGCGTGTGATGGAGCTGCACTGATGTTTCCTGCCCATTTCCTGCATCTGGACAGGTCCTGTCCTGACAAGTCCTGAACGCAGGACAGGCTGGCACAGATGATCCTCTCTGCACTACTTACTATATATGTTGGAGTCTGTTGCTGTCCTGATTAGAGGCTAATCCAAACCTCTCCAGTACATCACCAGTACATTATTATTATATACAAGGTACCTGAAAGTGAGAGGGAAGTAGAACATCCTGCTGCGGACTGCAGAAAAAATGTTCTGTCTTGAAAAGAAATATTAAGGCTGCCTTGGAAAATCACTGATGAGAGCGCTGATAACATTTAGGGCGCAAATTCTGGGTACTACATTTTCATTATGCCCAGAGATATGGCCCGCACAGAACACAGAAGTGAACAGATGTGGGGTTAAATTGAGTGAGATCCTCAGGTGATTCTAGTTCAGTACTAATGGGCTTATACTTTGAGAGTGAGAAGCACTGCAGCCTTCATATGCAGCACACCTGATGGATCCTGGGCTCACAAGCTTGTTTGTTTGTGTCACCGCTTGTTTTTTTTCCCCCTAGTTGTGTTCAGCCAGTGGCCATGAGGAGGCATGGCTCATTGTACAGATGACACTGAAATGAAATTATTCACCTGTCTTGTCAATGATAACATGCAGCATGGGGGTCTCCTGTGCATCCTTGTTAAAGATTCAGAATAAGAGGAATTGAGGGGTTGAATGAAATTAGAAGTCTCTCTCTCTTTTTTTTTTTTTTTTTTGACAAAAGCTCCTGTGATAATTTTTTTGGGTTATTTTATTTCCTCTGAATTATTCCAAATTCTCCCCATAGCCACGCTTTTTTTTTTTGTTTTTGATCCACATGCTTCAAGCTGAGCACCTGCATGTTTAATTCATGGAGTCTTGTGGATCACTCAAGGGTCCTTTATTTTTCCACTACAGCTGGTTGTACAAAGACAATGATGCCACATTTTCTCAGCAGACTGGAAAACACGAGAAACAAAAGCCTGTCTCCACATATGAAAGCTTCATCAAAGTCTAAAGCGACAGACCCACAAATTAGCAGCTGAATGATGCAGGTGACACATTGTTTCTGATTTCACAGAGCCACACTACCTTTAACAGGGAGGAATAAAAAAGCAGACGAGTGACAGTAGACATCTACAGCAAATTTAGAAGTGGAAGCTCGAACCCTTGAACAAAAATGATTCGCCATGAAACACTACTACGATTTCCTAAGTGATATTGGAAGGGATCCCTTACTGTATTATTTATGTGCCTCTTGGCTGATCTTGGACTTTTCGAAAGGTTGCGTGAAATACAAAATACATCTTTGTTAACTTTTTCCAACACTTGCCAAATCATGTACAGACCATGTAACACCCTGCAATGCTCAAAACAAATCAATTTTGCCCCTGTAGTACTTCTTGATAATACTGTGTTTGCATCTTATGGGATGGTAAGTCGAGATCTGAAAGACTGTTTACGATCTGTGTATCCAAAGCTGCTTTGCACCTTCTTAGTTTCTTAAAAGGCAAAACTCCTGTTTGATGACCCATAACGCCTGTTACTGAATGTGTCTGAAAAAGGACAAAATCTACGTTTAATAACGGAAAGAACTGGGCCGTCGCAGTAAATAAATGATGATGATGACTGATCGGACAGGGTTTTTTTGGCATGAATGCATTTCTAATGTGTATCGATGTACTGAAGTTTGGTTTACCGCAGTATTTATCTGTCCATCCTTTACAAGATTCTTAACTACAAATTATGAAACAACACATGCACGACTGTCAATCACTGTAAGCGGGGCTTTGTGGAAAAACTCCTCGTAACATTGAAGTAAACACGAACAAAGCAATTTGGTAATACTGGTGTCATATTCCTTCCTTATTAGGAAATAATAAACCATACACAATAACCTTGAGAGAGCCTAACATAACAATCAGCCGGAATGATGAATGAAGTCGACTGTGGTGGAAGTGCACAGTATAAATGCATTCCCCACCAGCTGAAGTCATTTGCTCCAGCATTCGCTCGGATATTCAGTCAGTCAGTAAGGGGAGCCGAGGCTTAAATCAATCCATTAGATCCATCCATCATCTCAGTATCTCAGTGGGAGACAAACACTGATGGATCTGCTCACATCGACCGGCGTTCCACCTTAAAAAATGGGGCTTGCTCCTGTGTCTCCCATATGCTCCGGAGTGCACAGTGTACAGAGGGGACGGGAGATAAAAAAAAGAGAGAGAGAGTATATTTGGGTTTAACTGTTTGAGAAAGCGTGTGCCTCCATCAGATAGTTCTTCACTTCATTAGTCCTGGCATGACAGGGCTTTTTTTTTCTTGAAGTGAGTAACCAGCCAGCTTACATCAGAAAGATCTGTCTGCCCATTTTGTTTCCAAGATGAATCCACTGAATCAGATACTTGAGCTTTTGAATAAATTAATATCTACTGAGTTTATTCATGCATTTAATATCTGCACACAATGACAAACTATATCAGAAAGAGAAATTTAAGTGCTGCTATGTCTCTTGTCTTACTTTTCACGCAGAGAAAGAAAATGTTTACTTCTCTTTGCTGTCTTCTCTTAGGCAAAGGCTTCCAACAGTTATAAGTTGAAAGATAGATGAGGCAGCCCCTCAACAACAAACGAATGCAATGGCAGCACTAATGAGCGGTTAAAAGTAAAGAATGAACAAGTTACCAAATACGTCTTCATTAGATGCAGCTTTTTTTTTTTATTGTTGTTATTATTATTATTGAAGCAAAAAAATAATCCTGCTTCAATGTGTGCGTGAATTGTCATCCAAAGTGTGAGCAGCTGACAAGACAAATCCCAAATGATGACAGGTATGTATTCTCTCTGAAAATGAGAAACAAATGGATTAACAGCCGAGTGAGTCATAAATGAGTAATACGCAGGGCAGCCAATCAAGAACAGACAAACAATATGTAAAAATAGAATTGCACCAGCAGTCAGATGTTGTTATGTGAGCTTCAAAATCTTGTCTGAGATAGCCAGTTCATTATATAGTGATCGATGTGGGACAAAAACCCACAGACCTGGCTGCAACTCCACCAATGAATCCTTGTTTCAAGTTTTCCAATGAACTTCTGTTTGTGTGCAGGTATATAGTTCTAGAGCACAAACAATAAAAAGAAGAAGATTAGACTTAACAGGTGTATGCTGAAGATAAATACCAAGCACTTGATCAAACCAAATGAACACTATTAAAACAAATGCAAATACTCCACCAATACAGCCACCATTGCTCAACATCAGCATCTCTCACACACCCAATTACACTCACCTCACCATCGGTTCAGATTCAGCACAGCATAAAAGTTATTTTAGCAGAACGGCTACCTCGCTTGTTTGCCATGTGCACAATTTTTCCACCTTATCCTTACCTGTAATGGGCTAGAAAACAGCCACTGGCCACTTTTCTCTTTTAAGAGCAGGCCACAAAACATACTCAACTGGGTATGATGGCAAGTGGAATCACACTGTAGACAGACTTTGTTAGGTACTGTAGACAAATGTAAGTAAGTGGACACCTGTGCAAGATTAAAACTCACAACTATTGCTAGGTTCAGTTTTATTATAGTTTAAAGATCAATTTTCTTTATCAGGATGATCAAGTGAAACTCTGAACCTGGAGCAGAAAATATTCTACTTGATGTGGCAAACCTTCGCCCATCAATATGCTTTTTAAAGGTTTTCACACTTTTGTTTTCTACCGTGGCAAATTAATTACATATGATGATTTAACACATGGACAAGGGGCAGAGGCATGCTGTACGACATGGCTCACAGAAGTCTGACAATTTATCTAAATCTTTTGCTGCACTGCAGACAAGACTGCAGAAAATGTTGGACTGTGATGGCGAGGAGTCACAGTGCACAGGATAAAGATGACCTTGTCCCACAAAGGATATTTGAACATGCTGTAAGGAGGAGCCGGGAATAGGAACCAACGCTCCAGTGAGTAGTGGACCACCTGCTCTACCATGTGAGATACTGTCAACACTCAGGTCAGATGCTAATCAGGTAATAAAGGTAATAACCATAAGGCCACACCTTTAAAACCCTCACTGTGAAATCGTCTCATCTAAAAATAAGCATGAACTATTTACATGAACAACTGTCTGGATGTGCAAGAAGAGGAAAGAAAATGTAATGAAATCTGAAGTAAAGAACATTTTCGCTGGTGTCCTCTGCTTTTTCACACTAGTTTCACATAGATCTGTTCCTCCTCACTTATCTGCCTTCTGCAGATTAAAATATGTGACCTTTTTCGTCGTTTACTAGTATGCAGAACTGGCGATTAGGAAAGTAGTCAAATCTGAGTCCCACGATAAAAAAAGCAGTTACCAGTAGGATATGTAAGCTGAGCTGTGCTGAGAGAAGTCAAGCCCAGGCTTTGAAGGGAGGATAAGAATCAGTCAGCAATGAGACCACCGCCGATTGCCTCTGCATATCTAACTCTCATCAGTCTTTGTTGGCCAGCAGCTGCAGTAGAGACATTGACTTGAGGCTCACTCTCAGCCGGTATTTGACACTAGAAGCCCACGAGAAAATTCAAATATATATATATATATATATATATATATATATATATATATATATATATATATATATATATAAA
>JAOXYL010000042.1:9495374-9509070 GCA_028564955.1 Terapon puta
CACTGTCTCAACACAACAGGGTGAGCAGAAGCTAGGGTGTTTACTGTTGAAGTTTACTGCTCGCTAATGCACAGCCACCCTCTGAATAACAAAGTCACTGTAAGATGTGTGCTTAACGCATGGCCTTTTTGTGCATGTGCGGCTTGCCTGTTCTTGACCTTGGCAGATGGGCAGCTTGTGACACCAAGATGAATCTTTTCCAGGCAACCCCCATATTTTGAATCCATCTACTTTGTTGTTTTTATTCACATTATTCAGCTTTAATTGAATTCCCACTGCTCCAAGAACGTTATAGCAAAGCGTATGGTAATTATAATTTTGTGCCTATGCTTAATGCTGATAATTGTAATCATAAGCACCTGCACTTGCAGCTTTTGGGTACATGGGGAAGGAGGATTATCAATAGAGAATGTTCCAGTGTGATCCATTATGGCTGTAGTTAATGCTCACTGTCATATTAGACAACAATTGCAGGAATTGCTTGGTCAGCAGCTGTACTTGGCACCATTTAGGAAGCCCTGGTCACAGGTTTGTTACATTTATACTAAAATATACCTTGCATGACAAAAAAAACAAAAAAACCAATGTCCTCTGTTTTTGTATTTCTTACAAACAAAATGTCCTCGCAAAGTATTGCGCATGGGATTGGATTAACAAAAATCAAGTCGTATATTCAGATTACAGAGTTGCATGTCAAGCTAGCAACAATTAATACTTCCTCAGTGGATGAGGTGACTATTAAAAGAAAAGTCGCGGAGGCGCCACTTAAAGTCCATTTAAATGTTCACATCATCCCTGTCTACGTGTCAGACAGGGTAGAGAAGAGGGAGACTACTTTTTGTCCTCCCTGTAGTCTGTATTCCTCCCTCCAGTCTTTATTTCGGGCTAATGGCACATTGAGGTTAAGGACCATTAGTCCGCTCCCTGGACTATAGCTGCACCTATTATAGTGCTACAGCATTGCTTTCTTCAACGGGTCGACCCTACTTTATCACTGCTTACCCAAGACCTTTCCCAGAAGGTCAGGCTTTTCTAATGACTCGTGACTTGAGTCATGAGGAGGAGAGGAAAAGTGAATGGGGGAGAATTGCCTGTAGAGAGAGACAGAAGAGACAGAGCAAGAATGAAAAGCAAGGAAGGGAAGAAAAAATGAGGAGGGCAAGGAAAAGGTTAGTGGTGGTGGAGAAGGATACATCACAGGGACAATAATGGTTTCACTGTAGACAATGGTTGATATCCTTTGCTGTTTAGAAGTCGTTGTGAAGGTTCTTCAGCCCTAAACTTGAGTTTTGACTTGATGGTCTTAGACACTATACATCCAGAGTCTGGACAGGGCATGCGAGTAATGAGTTGCATTATGTTGTGAAATGAACCTTTGAAATTGAAAACAATATTCTGCAAGTACAGTCATATCAGTGGTTCTGCGAGATGTCCAAATGACTCATTTCCCGTCATTGACTGATAGTAGTGGAACAACAAATGTACGCACCATATACGCAGCTGGGAATAAATGTTCAGAAATACTGAATACGTTTTCATGGTGTAAATATGCTCGAAATCCTTCACCTTGATAAAATTGGCTGACCTGTGATTCAGTCAAATTCCTCTTTAATGAGCCTCACTAATTAATTGCGAGGGAATGTAAAAGGGAAAATGGGCAGAAATGTGTAGTACAGTTTATAACTTTCTCACTGACCTACTTGCAGTTAGTTTCCCCAGGTGCTCTGCCTTTCCAATGGGAGATTGGCAAAGGGCATTTCTTACTATTGTGCAATAAAGTGAGGAGAAATTCATAATGCGGAGCAGAAGATGTAATTGCTGGAAAATGGAAACATACATTTTCCAAAAAAAAAAAAAAATTCAATTGGTAAGACAATGTTAACACCCTTACATTTTCTTAAAGGAAATGTGTTAATGTGAACTAAACTGCAGACATGCAATTTAATGTCTGGGTAATCAGATTTGGCATTTTTGCCAGAACCAGTTTCTGGAATATGCTTCCTGCTGAGAGACATCTGAGTTCTCTCTCTTTCTACTCCACTAACCCATGATTGAATGTTTTTCAGTACATACCACAGGGTGCCCTGGATGCAGCTGTGTCAAGACTCAATTTGATCGCTAATAAAGTCATTTCACTGCATCTACTCTACCTATAAAAATTGCATGGTTTACTTTAATTGTCAGGAAGTAAGCACATACATGAGACTAATGAGCACATGATTTTGTATTAAAATTATATTCAAACATACTCTCCACCAGTAGAATATGTTTCTAATGCTGGCAAGTAATGCTGATGAAGGCACGTACATCGCTGTCTTCACATTAGTGTGCAGGCAGCATGCATAGAGATATGACTAAATGTGCATAACTGTGATAAGTGTAATGTAAAAAAATGCATTTTCAGTGATCCTGATGCTGCACCAGTGATTGCAGTGGTTGTGATATGGGTTGATTCAGGGACTCTTCCATAACTGAAACGCTTTTGCTATCGGAAAATTGTGTGCTTATTAGAAGTTCATATTGTTAGTAAGTTCAGGGCAGTTTAGGTCAGGGAATGGTGATACCCTGCCTCATACCCACTGTTGTAGGCCATAACTCCATTTAACATCAGCACTGGTCTTTTTGTGAATATGTGCAAGTGTGAGAAATAATGTATTGTGAAAGCTGAGTAGGAAGCTGAGAGAGTATCACGCCACAGAGGAAGAGACGCAGAGACAAGAGAAGAAGAGAAAACAGAATTATTGGACCATAACCAAATTGCATTTGAAATAAACAGGTACTGTAACATGGCAGTACAAGGGTTCAGCATACTCAAACTTTAGAGGATATTCTTTTAGAAAGTTTTGACGGAAATGAAAAGTAAAATGTAATATGTATAGATCCAATTTAATAACCACGACTATCTCTTTGCATGCTGAAGAGCTTGGATTACAACCACAGCTCTTCTCTGTTGAAAGGACTCATATGCACTGATTCAGGAATCCGATCTCCTTCTGCAGTTATCCAGTTGTCTAATAGGAAGGTGATGTTGGATGAAGGCCCATGACACCGGGGCTGACACATATTCCAGCAGGCCTGGGAACACTGTGGGATCTCCTTGGAGAAGCTGGAGGATGGTGGCCGGGAACTCTCTGTTTAGCCTGCCTCCAACATGACACAGATAAGCAGAGGGAAATGGATGGAGGGGAAATAGAATATCTCTTACATGGAAAATATGAGTAATACCAGCTGACTTTCTGGGTAGCCTTATCAGTCATAAGGCTTTGAACCACAATGTCTCATAACCTCTACATTTGGGCATACACGGCACAAATGGTTGAGCAAATAGAAGATAAGCAAAGGAAAGGTATATGGGAGAAGATACATGTCATTGCAGGAATATTACCTTCAGAGGTGCAGGACACAGTGACTCGATAATGTCAGCCAGTGATTGGAAAGTAATTGCTTTCTAATGAATTTCAGTTTTTCCCTGAAATATCATATGCTGCCTCTTTGTTTAAGATAACATGTTGATGCAAGGCTCTGCTCTCACTGAAATAATGGAAAAGCATCAGACACGTACTTTTGACAAATCTGTGGCGTTGCCGTGAAGCTGTGGCTCGAATTACATTTCCAAGTGGTTTGGGCAAATGCAAATAAAATTGTGCATTTTGCAACAGGTTGACGACGGAAGTTGAATAAAGTAGAAAAAAGTATGCCACAGTTGAAAAAGTATGTCAAAGTTAAGTGAAAGTCAAAACTTTTAAAGGAATAGTTAAATGTTTTGGGAAATATACTTGCCAATAGTTAGATGAGAATATATATCTGTCATTGGTCTGGCAGGAAAGCACATAAACATATCCTGGTTTTCAAAATCATTTTCTAGATTTTCCAAATTGTTGGTCTAAGGCTCTGGGATAGCAAACATTCAGGTTTCCACAGATCCGGTCCTATTACCATAACAATTCAAATGACGACGCTCTTTAAATTCAAAGCAAAATCATTAGTATCAGTGACTAAAATCTGCAGATTGTGCCCACAACTTTTTATAGACATTGGTCTTACATAATTCTGTTTTTGTGTGTACTGGAGGAAGAATACTTGGTGTAAAGAGGTGGTAAGTGAAGGGTTATCGTAGTCTTTTGCATCTATAATGATGTCATTGATGTCAGTGCATCTCAACTGTGCTATAGAAATGGAGCTGCACCATCTTTACCATGTCTTACTAATCATGATAAAAGACTTTGGTGCTGCTTTCCAAAAGAACCGTTCTTTTATTCATTAACCTTGTATTTTCCACATTGCCAAAAGCTGTTGCAACTTTTGTATGGATTACTTCTCATTCTGTCCCGACTCATTTGCAGGATGCAGGATTATAGAGAGTTCTGTATCTCACTGGGATGCAGCAGTGCAAACATTATTTTGTTGGTCCAATTCGGGAATTGTTTTTTTTTCTTTTTCCTTCCCTCAGCCAGAGGGCAATGTAATGCACCCAATACTCCACATCCAGGAACTGATACAAAAACAGTTCTGCAGAGTCTAATACATGTGAGGTGCACTGGTGCCTTAAACTACAAAATAAAGCCAACAATTCAAGAAAGCATCAAATTGAAATATAAAACTCAATAGGGAAACTTTGGGAAAGCAATCGCACAACATGGATGTTCACATAACATCAAAGGAACCCATTTTTGAAAAAGTGATAACGGTGAATGATGTTTTTCTATTCAAGAAAACCAAGGAGAAGGACTTTGTGACAGTGTAATGAAAATAACTAAACTTTGGAAAGACACCATACAGCCTTGCAACACCCTGTCTGTCCTTGTGGAGTGATGTTTGCACCAACAAAGATGCTGTTAAATGAATATGTGTGCGTATGTGCATGCCTGTGTTGACCCACGTCATTTCTGCAGTGCTTTGGCAGAAAGCTGATTAAAAGAGTGAATGAGGAAGTTGATTTCTGCTCCACAGTGGACCAACAATGTGCAGGATTAATCAGGCCTGGCTCCTACCCGTGCAGGTTAATTAGGGTTAAATGATAATTAGGACACCATTAAAAAGGCAAACAACCACAGAGGACCCATAATCCGCACAATGCTGCTCTGCTGTGGATAGGTTTATTTGTTTGTGGAGAGGTGTGTGTTTGGATGGAGGCTGCTTTTGTGAAGCCAGTATGAATGGACATGGATGTTTGTGCAAGTGTGGTATACCTACATGTATGAATTTGTTAACACAGATGTGTTTTCTTTCCAGCATGTAAGCTTTGAAGGTCACGGCACAAAAGATTCGTAGTCTTACACAATGTTCAAAGATGTGTTCAAGTCAAAGCCAGGGTTAAAATATCTCAGTACTTGCTCTAGCTATCGTAGAGAAACATTAATATATAACCATATTTTTACAACATCCATGCCACATCGTATTTACTGCCTCTGTACTGAACCAGTCCCGAAAAGTTCATTACAGTGAAAATAGAATTATGACAAATACCCAGAATGCCTTGCACCATAACTGATGGGATGTAAATGTGTCAGGGTTGACCTGGAACATCCTCCTTGTCCTTTCTCAGATGCAACAATTTGCCCCCATTCTGTGCTCACTAATATGACACCAGGATGTTGCAGCGACAAATTGGAATTGATTGGAGCCTTGGCTAAAATGTCTCAGGTTGTGACCCCTGAAGCTCGAAAGCATTTTCAATATTAGTATTCTGCACCTCACAGCTCCTACCTGGCAGGCAAGGTTTTAGAGCATGAATAGAATCAATCTGATTTTCTGTATCTTTTCATTTTTGTTAAGTTCACCTCTCAAATGCTAATGCTAATGGCATTTCTTCTTCCTGTTCTTCTTGTTATTATTATTATTACTCCATGATTAACACTGTATAATTACCATTGAGCAATCGGCATCAAAGACATTGAGAGGAAATGTTTTAATCCTTCAATAAAAACAGATCTTTCCATTTTGTGATGAAGGTGTGATTTGTGATTTATTTAGAGGATTTACAGCACCCTGATTTATTGTAGCCTTCATCCGTTCATTCATTCATTCAGTGCACTAATGATGGATATCGCCACCACACAGCCTGTGGCCCTGACAAGGCGTAGTAGGGGTGGGGGGGGTGGTTTGTAATCCTCTCTGGCGCTGAACTTCTTCAGCACCAAGATGTAGACTAGGTAAAATTATCAGCACAAAACACCCTCAGCATGCCTGAGTGAAAGCTGGAGCTTAGCGCTGATAGTTCGGCCGTACAGTAGCAGCAGGCATTTTATTCCATTTTTTAGTTTATTTCTTTCTTGGAAGGTTACATCTGTGGGGCTGCTGTGATCTGGCCGCGGCCTGACTGAGTAATTCCTGGGCTGCGATAAGGGCTTGGATAAGCATAATGACGTTTGGAGGTGTGAAGTTTTTGCTCCCTTTGAATGGAGATGGTAATTCTCTACTTACACCTCTGTGCTTATTTAGAGCCCAGACTGTGGCCGGGAATTTCAATGGAGCTTCAATGGGGAGATTTCTATTCGCAGAGGGTTTTTTTTCTTTCTTTCTGCGTGTCAGTGTGCGAGAGCGAGCGTGCTCGTGTGTGACCTGCATTCTTTCTCAGTTTCGCCGCCCCGCAGGTCCAGCAGCCGTCTCCTCATGAGTGTTGAGCAGGGGAGTGTGTCGTTCTGCGCCGGAGTTGAGGGGGCACTCGTTTTATCCGCTTACCCAGTCAGCTGTTTCAGTTCTGGACGTGTACAGTGTGTTTATGTGTGTATGTGAGTTTATATGCAATTACCAAGGGCTGATGGGAGGGATTGGGGTGGGGGTGGTTATCATTTTTAAGCCATATAGCAGCGTGGCTCCAGGGATGGCAAGGTCAGTCAGTTGTTCACTCTGCCACTGCTAATGCTGAAAAATCTCTACAACCATTGGATGGTTTGTCATGAACTTTGATGTTCATTGTTCCCAGACGATGAATCCTCTCAATTTGGTCATCCCCTGATTTTTTCTCTAATTAGGTTTGTTCTCCCAGCTGCTTTGTGACATTTTAGATAATGTGATAATGCAGTAAAAAGTCAAATTCAATTATTTACTATGACAATTATGCACCACTGCCATGAAGACTTTGGAGCATCACTCAAAGCAAAGTAGAAGTCGAACATTGCCCTTGGCTGGAGAAATACCGGATATCTAAATTTAAAAAAAGAAAAGAAAAAAAAATCAAATGTTCACAGTTAATTCATTAGAAAGGCTGCTCTCATCTGCTGCCACCTGAAATGAAACACCCATTTTTCCTCACGCATCTCCAATTGATTGTGACTGTGTTTGTGAAAAAAAAGTGTAAGACTGTTCCTTCAACTCTAAAAGCGTATCCTTTAAATACTTGTTAACAACATGTTTAACATGTTAACAAGTTAGATCGTAAAATATATTTGAGGGATCTACTTTTTTCCATTTTTTTTCCTTACCATTTTTCAACAAAGCATATCTCTTTTTATTCCTCTTAAAGCTACACAACTTTTCATCCCATTCTTCTTGTCAGCAAACCACATAAAAAAGCTAAAGTAAACTAAGAAGTATGGTGTGTTTAGCCAAATGTCAATATAACTTCCACAGTACCATGGACCTTCAGACAGAAATAAGAAATGATAATAACAATAATAATAAAACAGAAATAAGTGCTTTGTTCCTTTATTATTATGAATATGGAAACTGCACTTCCATTTGAGTCAATCCCACACACCAGATGTGCAGAAAATTGGCTGGAAATAGTCCCCAGCCAACACACACTATTTACATGCATTACACTGCGTAACATTTGCAAAAAATAAAAAATAAAATTACAGTATATTGCTCAACTGTTTTAGGACCTTTGTAATGAAAAAAGAAAAAGGGAAAAAAAAATAATTAATACCCATTTACATTTTCAGAAGGAATGAATAGACTTGAGGTGGTCAAGGTGTGGAAATTAGTGAGAGACAGACTAATGCAGTGTTGGTTTTAGTCTTTAATGGGATCTGTTGACAAAGACAAAAACAAAGGATATTGCAAGCTCATCCACGAACAAATGAACAGAGAAGGATTTGCCTGTGCTTTCTTTCCCCGACAGCTGCATTTATCTTGTGCAACATCCGTGTTCTCATTTCAGCGGCTCCGTGCACACTGTGGCACACAGCGAAGATCAAAGGCTAATGTGGCGCTTCTTTTTGGTGCTTTCATTTTAACACTGTAAACCCCACCATATTTCATTTTGGAGGGTACTTCAGAGCCTACAGGTGGATGCTGGGGTGTTAGTGGGGCTGATGAGTCCTGGAATGGTGTGCAGCAGTACTCCACGTAGCAGCAGTGAAGCAGCACCAGTGGCTGTGAGAGTGATTTACTACTACCGCTATGTTATTATAGGGGAGTGCTGGCTCTGTGTTAGTGTATTGACATTACTCAAGTTATCTGCATAAACTTTCCCTTCACAGTCCTTTTCAAAGGCATTGCAAATGTATCAGAAATGTATCGCATCATGCCATACCAGACAATACAACAGCATCATTTCAACAGAGGTCTGATCTGAATTTGTGTGTATGTGTGTGTGTGTGTATTTCTTTCATGAGTGCATTATACCACTGTAAAAATAAATAAATAAATATACTCGTGCTCAAGCTTGTAAACCCTGGTGTGGCATGGCTTTCACTGAAGAAATAACATGAAGTTGATAAAACATCTGGAGCAAATGAAAAAAAAAAACAGAACGCAGGGGAAGAACAACAGAAGCAATTTTATAGCTGAAGTGCAAGGAAAAACACAATTACTGGGAGAGGAGAGCTGGAGAGCATTATCCAATTTGACATACTGTATGCTTGGAGGACGAAAGTGTGTGTGTGACTTGGCGCTCTTTGGTTTGCACAGTACAGATCGCTGACATTTGGGGTTGATGCGAGAAAAAAAATTGCTCAAATGATGAAAATGTATGTAATTGCTGCAGCTCCTAAGGTGGGAGCAACGGTGTGTGTGCAGACATATTACTCAGGGGGAGGAAAGCAGTATGAAAGGATGAGGCGCAATTTCAAAAACCCAGTATGCAAACAATAAAAAAGGAAATGTTTCTTGTATTTGTATGTACTGTATTTGGGTTTGCAGTTGCATGTACCTTTGAACAAATGTAGTTTAAAACATATAATATAGGAAAACAAAGAGATATAGTTAAAAAAATCAGGAATTCAAATGGGTAAATCTGCAAAAAAAGAAAAAAAAGATATCACATATATTCTCTTGAGTGTATTGAAAGGTTTGGGCATGAATACTTCAGACCCTCTGTCAAAGCAGCCTATACCATTTAATGTATTAAAGATGTAATCTCTTAGATGGCCTCGGTGGGACCTTTGGTCAGTTGTCATTCATCCCTGTCAACATTAAGTGTTACACGGCTTGGCAAGTTAATTGGAGTCAGGCGAAGTTCAAAAAACACTGTAGCCGCTGTCATGAGCTGCCCTCGTTGCATGCTCCCACTCAGGGAAGGACTCAAAAAATCCTCCTCCATCTCACGGAGAAAATGTCAATGTTTGCCACAGTTTGATATAATTCAAGATCCACTGCCAACTCTCCGGCTTATTTCTGTGCTTAACAGGAGGTTGGAGTTTTCCTGCTGTAGATTCAGTCGATCTGGGAACACTATTGCCTGAATCTTTTAGGACTGTCTTTTTCCCTTTTTGAATGCATTGTCATGCTCTGTGCGGATAAAACATTCCAGCATTTTCAGGCTTTTCGCCGCATTACGCGACAGGCCAAAGTGGCTGCGTTTGCTGTCTGAATCGCTTTGCTTGGATTCACCTCATTCAGAGCATCCACTCAGAGTGCATTGAATGCCCTGAAGTATTGATTGAATTAGACAAAGAACCCACATGAGGAGAAAAAAGACTGAATGCAATCATATTCCCATTAGTGCCTGGCTGGGTGAGGGAAGCACGTGCTGGCCTTTTCTTCTAGCCGTCCTTATTCAACATTAATTACTGTTCATTTCACACATTCTCTCCTTTCACTTTCCCCACTTTCCAGTGCTACACATGCAAATGGGGTTGGTTTCTCTCAACCCCTCCGAGTGAAACACTGAATGAGGCTGATGGTCAGGGGATTATTAGGCTTTTTGACCCCTCTTCTCCCACCACCTTAATTTTGAGGAGGAATCAGAGATGAAATTCCCGTGATTGAGATTATATGATGGCAGCTGTGCATATAAATCAAACATCAGAGAGTGTTTTCACAGAGCAATTGAAGAAAGTGTTCTTACGTAAGGTTAGGGAGAATTGTGTCCTTTTACTGTGCCGATGGCCCCAGAAGCTTTTGTCTCTGAGCAATTGTCTGGCTGTGTTTTTATCACTGTCACATATCCTGTAGATTTCGTTTCAGCTTCCGTCTTCACATGTGCTTCTCATATTCCAAAGGCTGCTGCGGGAATCTTGGGCTCATCGATGTAACCTTGATGCAGTTCTGATGTGCTTGAGGTCTGTTCAACTGAGAAGGCTGAGAAACCAGCCTGAATAGGAACAATTAAAAAAAAGTGGAAAATAGAAACCTGGTTTTGAAGCATCTAGGAGCAAATTGTCAACACAGTCCAGAAATGAGCTGCTTACCCCAAAAACTTATTTTCATGGTGGAAAAGTTACCGCAGGTCATTCTGGCACATGGTTGGCATTAGTTAAAGGGGAACTCCGCCAATTTTTACATCAAAGTCTGTTTACAGGTCTTAGGGAATACTACTATAAATGTTAAAAAAGGCATATCAAGCCATGTGTGGCTCAGAGACAAGTTCTGTGTGAAATCTGATAAATTTGAAAAGAAAAAATCTTGAGGTATGGTTAAAAAGATGAGAGTTTACCAGACTATTGTAGAACACTCCTCATCTGTGCTCAAGGCTAAGAAGAAGATAAATGTAAGAAAACAAACAAACGTGTCTGGTTCTGCTGCATCCACTTGATCTATTCATGTCCTTTCAGAGTGCGCACAATGCTGTATCACCAAGTCCCAATTAACCAGTAATGCAAAAATGTAGTGTAACTTTAGCACTTTAGTCAAGAAAAGTCATAAAAACAAACTGCCTCAGTTTTTTCAGTGATACAGCAGTATCACTGTTTAACAAAGCTTCCTACTTTCATTGATTATGAATTCAAATATTCATGTGGAAAGTTACATAGTCTCATTTTAGGACCCAACAAACACAACAAATTATATTTGAATGTTTTCAATGTAGCCTTCTAAATTTAAATTCAGGAAATGAAGGAACATTTTTGGACTAAGCTGAGGCTCCAACAAGGAAAATGATTAGCGCGTATAAATGAAAAACTGCTCATCAGATCACTTGTTGTGCACACAAATAGAGACAAGGCTGTCACACAGCTGAACAAGCAAGCCTTTTTGGATTTAAATTCACACTTTACTTTCATTTGTAGATTATGCTGTTTTCATTTTTGGGATGGATTTATTTTCAAATGATCTGTAGTCTTGGCTGCGCGCTTGGAGTGTTAACTTCCAACCAACTCTCGATTTATTAGCTGTGGGCCAGCTCTGTAAAACTCACCAACCAACATCGCCTTCCCTAGAGGAAAAAATTAAAATATCCTTCAACTAGTGGAAGCTAGACATTACAGGTGCAAGAGTAGCTAATGGATACATCGCAGGACTGTTGTTTGAAGATGGAATTCAGCTATCTATCTCCATTAGCCATTTATTCGATCATGAGTGGGCAGGATCCATGTCTGACTGTAGGTAGAGAACTGTCAGTCATCTATTGAATTGCCTACTTAAGTCTTAAATGCACTTCTCAGGTCTCTAGAGACCGGCTATCACGTTACACTCCATCTAATTCATTCATCCTATTCAGTTGATCCTCAACACCCTGGTATTCCTCAAATCATTTGTTTTTAACTGTTTTTCATGGTGTCAAAAAGTTAAACCTACTGAAAACACTCATTTTTCTGATGTTTTTGTCTGGAATGTGCAGAAAGTCTTTAGAGACCCGAGGCATGTCCGAGTTTTTTTTTCCTTTTTCTTTTTTCATGCAGATCAGTGAGATGTCGGACTGGGAAGAGTTTTGACTCACACACTAAAAGCTGCACCACCACCCACATGTCACAGATTACAAACACCAAGTGGTTTGAAAGACCTACGCACTGAACGCAAAGGCTAAAGTGTGTGTGTGTCTGTGTGTGTGTGTGTGCGTTTGGTAAGTCAGCTAATGAAGTGCAGTACTTTTACATGGCACATCCAGCTTAGAGTGACACTGAGCCAAACACACCACCTTTCTTCAAACGCTTGAGCGATCAAGGATACGCAGGCAGCAGCGGTGTGATGCCTGATGTTTATGTCATGTTTAGTTACTGAAAACCTTCTTTCCAACAGTTTGCAAACACCTGTCTCCTGATGGACAATTCGCTTGTTGTTATGGTAATTTTGCGAGCACTAACCTGAAACTATAACCCCTCCGTAGAAACTAGAAAAAGCGTCAAACCTTTAGGATAGATTAAGCCTGTGTGGGTTTTTTTTTTCCTTCTTTTTTTCCAGGTTTACCTTCATTATCATCGCCATGAGGCCTTGCATCTCGGGAATGAAACATCTGCTGTTTGGGCTTTTTGTTCAACTGACAATTATCCACGCAGAGATGTTGTGTAAAAACATTTTTCATACTAATCCTTTCCCCCATCATCGCACATTCATCATTCCTACGAGCCTATTGGTGCAATATTTCAGCCTGATGCCAGAACTGTCAGAAATATAATGTATACGTGGGCCTAATTGTTTTTTTCCTGTCTTTTAAGTCAACTATTTGGCACTCTCCCACAATTTAAATGGCGCCGATGTTTTGTGCGACATCTTTTAATGGTAAACAACACTATGATTTGCAGCAGACTCTAATGGCTGAGAGCTCCATAACAGTAAACTAAGCCTGGCACGAGAAAAGAAGGACAGATCTGCGATTACATCATTAGTTTGTGTGACTCAAGGAACGTAAGAAAAAGCAAACACTAATCTGCAACGTGTCCCATTTTCTTTTTATTATGTACAAGCAGATGCCACTGCTGTTTTCAGCAGATGATGTGTTGCAAAACAGAAAAGTGTTTCCAAGTATTTTAATGCAGCTGTGAAGTTTTTTTTCCAAAGACACTATATTTTGGTGATCAAGACGCGGCGATCAAACACTCCCAACACATCACACATAAACAGTGATACGAGCCTCTCTTTAAGTGATATTCTGCTCATTTGTAAAGGGGGAAGAAAAACGGCTGCTTGAACTATTCATAAGTGGGGAATTGCGTTTCTTTTGTCAATGCATCTGTACTTTGAGAGGAGTGTGACTTCCCTTAATGAATGCAGCACAGCCCCAAAACAGCAGGGTGGCACGCTCTTTCAAGAGATTTTTTTTTTTTTACTTAAGAGCTTGCATCACGCCAACAGGGATGGCTGGTGACAGAAAACCTGAGCTGGGCTAGCGTAATCCAGAGCGTCCCATATGGGCAGGTACTCTAGGGACCAGGGGATTACTCTTTGGAACACTTAGAGGTAGAAGTGAGACACTCAAAATCCCATTTAAGTGTGTGTCAGGTGGTCGTTTAGCACCGAACATTTGTGTTTTCACGCATTAAACAAATCTCTTGTGTAACCTACAACTAACAAATATCGATAAGGTAACAGTTTACTGTAAAAAGTACTGGCCAGCAGGTATGTGTGTCAAAATACAGACACACACACACACACA
>JAOXYL010000042.1:9541916-9556992 GCA_028564955.1 Terapon puta
CCACTCTTAAGTCCCTGGAGATGCAGCTGAGGCATGCAGCTGGTTATCTTATAGTGCAGCATAAAAAGTAGAAATAGGGTGAAATAGTTGCCTGTCCAGAGGGAACAAAATCCAGCTACAAGCACTGTCAAATGTCTACAAATGAACACGTACATTTTTGTTATCCACAAAAAGAAAAGTCAACTAGCACTTAAATACCGATAAAGTTTTCAGTTGATATGTATGTATGATATGTAATAATGTAATAATATGGTCATTACAGACAGTTAGAGGTGCTGGAAGACTGATTTTGTTAGAGCCACTGTGCTTTGTTACGCCAAGCTAGGTGGTTGTATCTTCATGTTAAGCATGCAAAACAGCAGATATGAATATTCAGTGTCACTTTCTTGTCTTTCCAACAGAGCCCTCATAACCTCCAGGCAGACCCCCATGGGCATGTTTTCCCTCTGGTCCACTACCCTCACTACTTTCCCTCCGGCCTTGCAGTGCTACCCCCACATATCCCTATTTCCTCCGCGGTGTTGACACCACCCCGCCCCCCACAGCCCCAGTTTTCTTTCCATCCATATGGTCTAACCCAAACAGACAAAGTCAAAGAGCCACTGGAGCAGTTGCGCTACCTGGCAGAACAGTACAAGACCTCAACCGGACTGAGTGAGCCGCTGAACCTCAGTGTTAAAGAGTCAAGACGGGAAACCACCACCAGCCCTGCCTCGTCATTCGCCCCACCTTCATCCGGCAAGAACCCCAAGTTTCTTAATAAACCCTCGCCTCTGTACGCGCCTCATCACATGCTCGCGGTGACAGATGAAGGAGGCGAAACGCAAGACGGCGAGGAAAGTTTAGGAGGCACGCTGTCTTCCTCAAACCAGGAGGTGTATGTCGTCGATGTCAAAACTAAAACCACCTCGGGTAGTCCCAGATCTGACTCTGCTCTAAACCAGACAGAAGACAAGGTCGCTGCCACCATGGCACAAAAGCCCAGCTCTCCAAAAATGGATTTTTCAATCCAGCCACAAGAAGACAGAGGGGGGATTCCAGAAGTAAAAGGGCTGAATCTCACTGAAATCCTGCCTACCCTCCCCCAAGAGAATGGAGGCAAGATGGAAATTGAGATCCCGCTGTCTGTGTTTCATAACTGGCTCAAGCTGTGCGGGTCCTCGGCTGCGACTCTCGGAGCCAAGCACCCGCATGCTCGTCCTGCACCCGAAGACCACTCTGGACGAGGGGCCTGCTCTGGGGCGGACGTCCTCCCCGCCAACCTGACATTTCACATCAGTCCCCAACACCACAGCTTCGACGCTGAGGATCTAAGGTTGAGGCGGAGCAATTTGCCAAGCCCAACGCCGCCCATCAAGACAGCCAGTAATCACAAGGCAAGGCAAAATCCTTACAAGCTTTTGCCTTCGGGCAGCATTTTGAAGAATGCTGCCAGCCGCGATGCCTATCCGTTCGATCAGGACTATATTAATAAGACGTACTGCTCCGCGTCCCCAAATTGCTGGGATGCATATGGCAAAGAGGTTCCTCCAAGTCAGTTTAAAATGGACTCTAATCCCCTCGCAGTTCAGCAAGACTTTGCAGCCCCTAAATCCTTCAGTGAAGACACAGTCCTGGAAGGGAAGGAGAAGTCAGAGACGAGTCCCTCGGCCCTCCTAATGCTGAATCCCAGCTCTGCTTCCCTGCTGCAGCTCACCACAGAAGAGGTGATGAAGCTGAAGAAAATCATCTCCAGCTCATCGTGAGCATCGGTTTCCTTTGTAAAAACACTGACACTCCAACACCACGTTAAAGCTGCCTCTCATTACACTGCTCTGTATCATATGCTGTATCTTACAAAAATGCTCTGTATCATATGTAATTAAATATATTTGTAACGTTTCAAATGAGCTGTTCACCTTTTTTTAAAGGTTTTTCTGTAAAGCATATTACTTGTATACAATGTGTGTGATACTGTTAACCTAATTATAATGTAAAATTGAATAAATTGAATGACATAAAATGAATATTTCATGGCTCTGGTGATGATTGGGTGATCGTGTTGTGTTGTCTTCACTTTAACAGCCTGTCACTGTTTTTTGTTTTTGGTCCTCTCAAATGATTACTTACTTTTTTTTTTTTATCGAGCTCATCATTCTTTCCCCTTTCAGAGCTATGTAGTGTGGTTAGTGTGCCTGGAAGAGGCGTAGCATGGGAGCATTCAGGAAGACGTCACAGGCTGTCCACACCTGCTCATTATTTGTTAAATGTCAACTAAATGCAATCATATCAATTACAGAACTTTCCAGTGGGAAGGGACCAATCATTCATTTTTTTCATTCTTTATATAAAACAGACAATAAATTATATTAAATTCTTAACTTTATATATAGTTACCTCCATGCCCGAGCAAACCTCATCAATATACAGAGTCTAAAAAAAAGACAAGAAAATCAACAGAATCAAAGGAGGATACATCAACTGGGCTTTGATAATCTTTGTTTTTATTTGTTTGTCATACCCGCATGCCTGAAGCCTGAAGCTTACAACGCAGCCTACTATTACGTTATTGTTATTGCTGTAATTATTATTCTTAGATTGAATATGTAATGTGTGGAATTTTCAGGTGTGACAAACGTGAAAAGAGAACCGACACACCCATCGCTTTATCGCTGGATGCTGATTATTGCGTGCAAATTGTCCTGTCGTAACTATTATGGTTCATTGTTCTCAAAGTGTATTTAATTTGAATGGAGCTTTAAACCATTAACAGAGGGAGCCGTCCTGGATGTGCGCCATCAGCTTACTAGAAAGGTCCATGGTTTCTGGGTTTGTTTTGTTCACGTGTTTACCTGCTCCGATGAAATGCATTGCTGAGGTTTTAAAAAGCTTTTTTAAAAAAGTGATGATTGTGAGATGTCCTGAATGAGCATGTTTCGGCAAGCGCTTCTCTGTTGTCTCCCGGCAGTTTATTACTTAATTCAGAGGTTTGTGTGTGTGTGATTCATTTTTCAAATTTACAGTTCTATTCGGTGTCAAACACAAGAAGTGCTTCAGTTTTGAGTGACACAACACCAACAGAATTTGTGCTCCATGAGTTACTGTGGAAGATTCTGCTGGGTTCAGTTAAGGCAGAAGTCACTAATGTCCTGGAATCCCGCAGGCCTTATACACCCTGGTGCTTGTGTGTTGCAAATATTGCCTTGCAAAGCTGGAATAGTCAGGTACCGGCATTTATTGGAATTCATGCCCCTGAATAATGCTAAGCATGAGAACATTTTATTCACATCAACAGACAACGTGAGACATAACGTGAGTTTCAGTAGAACACGTGTTTACATGTATCATACTTTATATGCATTATGGAGTTATTGATCATTTAAATCAATAAAAACAAATACACTGCAACACTTCTTCAACCTTTCTGTATTATGGGTGTTGAAAAAACAAATTTTTTGCATCTTGGAAAGAAATTTATTATGTATTTATTTACTGTCCTGCTATCTATTGAGTGTTTCTCTGATAACTGAAGACAAGCAGTGTGCTGTGGTTGGACTGAATTTGAGCACACTATAGTAGTGTTTCACTTTTATCCTGTTTATCGACTGAAAATTCAGAAGAACCACAGAACCAAGAATCCCAAGGTTATCAAATGTCGATGATTAACTTGAAATTGCTTCATCCTTCTGGAGATTGCAAGGAGGTAGCTGTGCATGTCAGGTGGAGCCCAGCGGGTTACATATACTGCATCGAGTTGGAAAGGCGTCCGGAAGATGGTCAGCGTTGATCATGTTGCCAAGAACCTGGTGAACACCCCGAGGGGAGCTGTCAGTCATACAAGTTGGTCCTCTGGGACTGTTTCCCTCATGACTCAGCAGAGAGGTGCCAGCAGGACAAACTGCTTTTGCGGTTTCAGTATGAAATGTCAAAGGAAGTAATCACTTACAATTACTGGAAATTAAGACAGGTTTTAAGACTTTACTGGTGTGAACGAACCTTTAACAGATAAAAAAAATGTAATACTTGTACTATACATGTATACATATATAGGTCAGTATACATACATACAGTACATCCACTGGCCTCTCTTTCAAAGCGTTGCATGTGCAGTGACATCTGTCTGCATCTTTTTTTTCTGTGGATAATACAGGTTGGGGAGAGGTAGAAGACTGAAAAATAGTTGATATTTTCAATTAAATTGGATAGGTCCCCTGCATATTTTGATATAGCACCATTTATCAAGTTGATGTCTGTTTCTTCGGCCAGGTGTAGAAACCACAAATGAATGTAGTGACATTTCCTTACTTCCATGGCAAAGTCATCAATATCTGTAAAAAAAAAAAAAAAGAAAAACAGTCTATAAAACTAAATACTGAACAAATATGTAAAAAAAAAAGAAAAAGTAAAGACCCATATGGTATCACATTTAATTTAGCCTTAATTTATCAGTCCCTGTCTGTGGATGTAATGGTGTGTGTAAAATTAAACAGAATTAAAGTATCTGTGCAAACAGCTTCAGTGTCACCTCTCTGACAGGTCGAGCTATTCATGTGCATGTCTGTTAAAACCACAGCCTGGCTGCCAATGTCTTATCTGATCACTGGTTGGAATGAGGATATGATTCCTTTGCTTACCAGAACATGCACGGACATTAAGATGTCAGATCAGAGTGACAAGGGCATAAGGAGATTGAAGCATTCTCCTCAGGGGTAAATAAATTACACATTTTGTTTTTTGTTTTGTTTTTTTTCTCATTGTGGAATGAATTCCCAGCAGTGAAGCTTCTTTACCACAATGCAGTGCCAAATTAAACACGTCAAATGGAACAGTCATGTGGCACGATCAGTACATTTCTACTAACATAACAATCAGCACAGAAGTTTTTTATAATCTTGGCGGAGTAGACTTCAACCCTGAAACCATAGCATTGTCACCGGTGGCAAATACTATGCAGATCAAATCGGTTGACTCGCGGTTCATTTACGGATATGGAAAATCACAGCTAGGTGTCTAACTAGCATCTAAGTGCTGTTAACCCATTGCTGCAGACAATATGTTTGTATATACAAAACAGGGAGAGGGCTGACTCATCACTAGATATACTGGAAAAAAAACATTCCAGACTGCTGAAAAGACATTCAAAGTTGCACAAAGCCAGCATTGTGAAAGCTGGACCCAGTATTCTTAGCTTGTTACTTCACATATATCAGCTATCCAAGTCTCCAGTATAACCTGTTCTCCGGGGCATCTTTTGACCAATCTCTGGCCTTCTTCTGTACACAGGCTGTGACAGTTCTGAACAATATCTGTCGCATTTGACACCCAGGCACAATATGTGCCGGCTTAAACTTGTAACTTGTGTTTGTCATCCTGCGCTTGACGGTGTAGCACATGTTGTATGAGAGGACCATTATGCGTTTGAGTCAAAGAGGTATTTATCTTGATCAACAGTAATGTGTCACTGCTGACCTCAATCGGCGCATTGGAACAGTTTGTGACCTGCGCCATTGTTCATTGTTACTTTTCCATGCCCATGAACCAATCTAACAAACCAAACAAGAATTTCGGTCACAATATGTAATTACAAGTTTTTAATTAGAAAGAAGAAGAAAAAAAAAAAAGTCCACGGTAATTGTGACGTGATCTCACCGTGCAGTTAACAATTGATACCCATATTAAACAGCCTGAATTAGTAGGCGGCGTGCAGCACTTCAAGACTTACAAGATCTGACGTGTCGAGAGACCGCTGCATTGCTAATCTGTCACATATTTATCGCCTTTGTCGAAAACATTTCTGTCGAGATGTTGAAAGAAAAAGATGAAAGATACACACGGTTATCTAAAATATGTGGACAGGAATTTGCATTTTCACTCAACACTTTTTGTCTGTCTGGGACGGTTAAATCCTGACGTCTTTGTTCGTCTGCTGTAAAACAGTATAGGTTTTCATGTCTTGGAGTCACCAGCCTATCCTATTTATTGTTTCCAATCGCGACACGGGCCTCTGTCACGCTGTCACAACAAACAAGCGATTATCTGTGCCAGCGTGAGCGTTAGGAGAGGGGTTTTTTTTGCATTTAATACACCAGGAAGTAGTCCATTATACTTGCAGAGTAATGCAGCGGTAATAATGTGAATGGCAGAGGGCGTGCGGCGGGGCAGAAAGCATACCTTTCCTTGTAGTAAGAAGAGAGCAAGGTGCGGATCTCGACAGATAAATCCGGAACCACAAGACCCTCTCTGGGGGAGGAGGGGGTCACTGAAAAATAAGGGGAGGAAAAAACACCAAGATGAAGGGAAAACTTTAATTCACCACTTTAAAGACATCAAACCCAAATATTCTAAAGATCTGCTTTTGTGACCGGAAACATTTTTCCCTAAGTTGATAAGATGTCAAGGGGAATTTTTTTTCCTGTTGCTGCATCATATTGTCCCTTCTTCCTCCTGAGGGTTTTGGTCCGTCTGTCTATGGGACTGAATGAATAAGGAACATCTTGTTATTCACAAACCACACCCACATTTTTGGCAACATTTTTGTTCCCCTTGGTTGCTGTTATAGAGGATAGCAGTATATTTTATAATCAGCATGACTTGTGTTTTTGTCAGCAGGTGTCGGAGATAATGCGCCCATTCACGTCAACAGTGTCTGGCTTGTTGTACCGTGTCATTATTTATCTCCTTCGGATGCTGTTATTTACTCAAACCCGTCTGACTACTTTCGGGCCTGCTCTCCCTTGAGCTTTCTGCCGAGAAAGACGAAGCAACAACCAATGGGGCGTTACATTTCCGTCTCTGTATATCATCAGGATCCCTTGCACGGATGGACAGATGTATAAGGTGTAAGTAGGTCATGACAACCCGACCCGTCTGTGAGCATGCATGTTTGCAAGTTTCTGCTTCGGAGCAAGAACTTGCAGTACATATTTGGACGCCATACAGTATTCAGATTTATGCATGTCCACTGCTTTCATCAGTGTGCCCAATAACAAGTAACACTGCTGCTGATTAGCCTGGAACTTTTCTCAGGGGTTGGTGAGCAATACTGAGCGAAAAGCAAAGTGAATATTTTTGGCTGCTCCCCTCACGACACAAAAAAAAAAAATTACAGCTTCAATTTATCAGTGATGCAATCTGAGTGCAGATGGATTTGAAATTTCTCCACTTGACCTTTTCTTGTTTGTCACTATCATGAATTAAGCAAACAGAAATTAATTAAAACAAACAGAGCAAACACAATGGAAGAAAAAAAAATCAAATTAAATGCAGAACTATTTCTTAACAAATTGATGTGTGGTGAGGTTGTGTTGGTGTCTGGACGTAAAGCGCTGACAAAATCCCTACAGGCTCTTGCTTGTGTTACGCTACCTATTTCATGATATAGTGATCCCTGCTTCACTGCAAGGGGTTTCTTGGAGCTTGCCATTTCAATCTTCATGAGGCGATCACAGCACTGCTTCCACTGGCCTGCAACGAAAAGAGCACGAGCAGTGATTTTATTCAGTGCACATTAATGGCAACGCATTAGTCAGCAATTAATCAGCTTTTGTGTGTCGGATAAATCATCAAATTGTGTTTACAAAAGCGCATAAACTGGCAGCATCTCAATACTTGAGTCAGCACGAAGACAACTGGAAATTATATAGAGAGAGATTATGTCACCCTACATGCCATGGAGCTCGAGTCATAGATGATGGTATAATACATTTCCATGTGAGGATACTGTGCATCTTTCAAAGTTATAACAGAGAGGGTGTCCTGACTGACTGCATCGCCATGTAGTAGCTTCACCCCTCCACAGCTGTGAAGCTCCTCAGAGGTTGGTGATAACTGCTCAGCACATCACCAGGAAGGAGCTGCGACCCATGATGGAGGAACTCTACACCCAGTGGGGAGGGAAGAAGGCCAACAGGTTCCTTAAAGACCTCAGCCACCTCAGCTACATACTGCTGTGCCTGCGTCATCAGATGCCGTCACCACAGCGTCCGGTCCTGCACCATCAGGCCCAAGGACAGCCTTCATCCCTCAGACCAAAACACTGCTGAACTTTCAAGCTCACAAGCGAATTACTGTCACATTACTTGTGCCTGTTTACCCGTTTTTGTCTGTGTAGATGTATGTGTACGTCCTGTGAAGATTGTGCCATGCTGTGCAGTTTGCACTACATCCTCCAAAAGGGAAATCACGAGTGCAACGACAGTTGAACAATAAACAAAGCATTGACAAACAAACACGCCCTAGTTCACAAGGAGTGGCACATCAACACATTCACTTATCCGCACAATATCGCGTTGATAACAAAGATACATTATTAAGCCTGTGCTGTTTCTGAAATGCACTCTGCATTCATTTTCATCAAAAACAATGGCACATAATGCAATTGTTCGATGTAAACACTCTCCTATCAAAGATTTATTACATTTAAAATGATCATTTGCACTGAGGCATAAAGGAGTTACAAGAATAGCCCAGAGGCACACAGAATCAAATTCATGTTGCATTAGTGTAAAAAGGAACACACCTAAATTGCAGCTGAGAGAAATTAATGAAAAAAAAGAGCAAACTTTTTACATATCTATTCAGGTGCAAAGTGTCTGTCTTCTCTCACATAGTCTCATAAGCCTGGGATAAATATTTAAGAAAATAGTTCAAGTTCAATAAATCATTGTCACATGTAATAAAACACATACTGAAATGTAATGGGTTTTAGGTGTGTGTGTAATTAAACTAATTACCTACCAGGTGTCTTGATTCACACAGTTGCCCTGTTCAATCATATTTGCTTGTTTAACATCACTGAAACGTGAATTCAATGTTGAAGTATTTTTCCTCTCACCATAATTTGATCTGGTTGTGTGTGTAAACTTTGTGAGTTGACTCTGAAGGCAAACATAGCAGAGCAATAGAACTCCTCCCCCACACAGGCATTTACATTTGCTATGTATATAACTAAAGCATCAGCAAAAGCTGCAATAAAGTCCCTTAACTGAGTGCTTAGTCTGCCCACTGAAAATTATTCACATGATCAATAACATTTGCTCTCAGATAAAAGGTTATTGGGCAAGAATTTTCTTTCTCTGCAAAGAGCCACATGAAGTTCTGGGAATGTTTCCCATTATGGAGATGATAAGTAAGAGATGTATGGTTTAATCAGCAGAGTGACAATTTTCAAAAGTTACTCTTGTCTGCATACAATCATGGACACTAAGAATACATAATTATTACTGCATTGTAGCGGGATCTCAAGAGTATAATTGCCTCCTCATCTGATTTTCATAAATACACACAGTGAGAAATGCTCCTTCAATACTGCCAATTCGATGGAAATTCTCTAATTCAACACTCAACTCCGGCACCTTGTTCCTCAAATTTTAACACTCAGTTTTTTTCTCAAAGTTTCTGCCTGTAGCTCTAGTGAATGTCTTTTCATTTCAGTTATTAACAAATTAGCATGATTAATTTAATCATTTAATTTCACGTAATATGCATTTAGTAGTAGCGCAGTAATTTAAAAACTATGAGTTGGTTCATGGATACAGCACTGTGACTGCTATGCATCATAATTTCAAAGCAGCCATGAGCTTACTGTGTTATTATTTTGCACAAAACATACAAAAGTTAAGTTCTCTTGATTTTTTTTGCAATGCATGTATTTGTTCACATGCATCCTTCTACTCTTACATTGTAATAAAAAAGTATTTCTTTTTAATACATAAATCCAGATACTAATGTATTAATTTGTTCCAGTATGTGTTACTTTAACATGATTTACCTCTTGTATATTAATTACAAAATTTATCAATATTCATATTGTCTTTGCAGCTAATATTATTGGAGACAAAGGGCTTGGTGTTTTTTTCTTGAAGTAGCTATTATCAATGTATTGTTCTGATTACCTAACAATGGATCACATACCTTCCTATATGTAAATTATGTTCAAAATGTCACGTGTCTGATAAGCCTATCCCTGGTGCCAAGTTCATATACTACAGACCTAAACACAGTGGAGACTGAGTCCTATCAAAACCCTTTAAATGATCACCTACAGTATCTATGGACAAATAGAATTAGAAATACATTTTGTTTAGATTTACAAGGAGTTAAAAGTAACAAAGACATGAGACAAAAGTTGGCTCACACTATTTCCAAAATGTCAGACTAATTAAACTGATGCCACTGACATGTCAGTGAAGAATGCCGTCTCACAGGTATCAGTAGGTGTATATTATCTCTGTTTACAAGGCATCCACAAGGCCTAATAAACAAATGTTTTCATATATAGAGTTTGGGTTGAGCCTGTAAAGACATGTAGATTGCTTCATCTTGCTCTTCTAAACAGGTAAATGATTATAACACTGCTCAGCTATGTTTTTTGTAATTTCAGAAAAAATCAAATATATGGAAAAAAAAACTGAGATCTTCATGTAACAGTATTATTACTCCACATGAAAAAAACAGAAGATACATGACTGAGACAAACTAAGACATACAATATGCGAGTTCCCCAGCTGACCTGCAACAGTTATAGCCTGCTGTAAAAACATTTGGCACCATAGTGGCACCCGAGCAGAAGATCCGAACTGGCAACAGCAGTCTGTTGCCGTCTGCAGTTCTGAATGGATTGATGCATATGTGGCACTGGCACTGTGGCAGTCAAGAATTTTGTTTTGGTGTTTTACTTGGAGAGAGAAATCGCTCAGAGCTTTTAGGTATTTTTAGGTATGTGTGGCACATTTCCTTTTTCAGAGTCTCCTGAAGAATCAGGTGAGGCACCTGAAAGCAACAGCTGGCTGTGTTAAATATAGAGTTTTGGCCAGCAGTCAATTACCTCAGCTTAGGTTAGTTTAAAAACTGGGTACAGGAGTAAACAGTTAAACCTAGGTTTATCTACATGCCACAGAAGAACTCTGCAAAACATAATGTCTCATGAAAAGCTGAGGAGTCGGTGATGAACAAGCCTCCAGGAAGCCACTGAACCCGGCCAAGAAATTGTCAGGCATATAAACACGTGTTAAAATACCACTTTATACTTTAGTTTTAACATGGTTGGTTGGTTCAGCAGAGCCAGCTTCACTGACTCATTAGCTACTTAATGAGACAGCTATCACAGGAATTCAGAGCAGAACAAGCAGTTTTGGGTGTGGATCAAGGTGGATTTCCATGACCAAATGAACTATTGAACTGCACTTGCACTTGTGCAGTTTGATGCAGCTCCAGAGGAATATCATTTCAAAACTGTCCTATGATAGAATCCAAATAACACCGTCAGGGAATTATTAATTATTCAACCCTCAACAAAGGTTTGATTGCTTTTTTGGTGGGAAATTGCCTGTGTTCTCCTGCACAATATGTACTTGTGCATGTCAGACAAGGGTTTGCCAAGCTATTTTCTAATTACTGCTGACATGACACCAAAGGAGTCATTTCATCCCTGGCTCGTGGCCTAAAGTCACGCTTCAGGTTCACTGACACACAAGTCAGGTAAACAAAACATTCTTATATTGTTTGACGCGGAAAAAATCAAACACATAGCTTTGCTGGTGGCCGGTGGTGCAGACAGGACTTCATTAAATGCCCCGTAGTTTATGATATAAATCGTGTTCACCCGTTCACTCACTCATGTTATAGACATGCTGCCAGAGGGCCTCGACCCAGCGTTGCGTGTCCTCAGGCGTGTGCATGGCCAGCGTGTAGGTTATGTCCTCTCCTTGACTCTGTGTGCTGACGTATATATTCTGCCGACTCTCCTGCACACGGGCGAGGGTATCCTGACAGAAGAACACACACAGATAATCCTTTTCACATCTGATTATTCAAATAATCAGGTCGCGGTTCGGCTCGAGTGCACGTCGCAAATGCCAAAGGAGTGTTTTCCTTGAATCATCCGCAGACATTACAGGAAGTCACAATGCCACGGTTGACCTGCTTAGATGTTAAAAGCTGACATGTCTATTGACTAAATAATCCAGTAGCTTTAACTGCTGTTTGCGAGAGGCTCATAAATCTGCTGCTGACAAAAAACAACACATCCTTTAACAAATATATCAGCTGTGTATCTTTTAATATACAGAGCTTTTTTTGTTACACTTTTAACCACGTCATATACCATAAGGTTGTTTAATCTAATGGTTCTCTACCCAGGGGCTGGGCCCTTACCTGACAAATCTGGAGCATTGTACAATGATTAATGTGGTAAGAAAGAAAAAAAATGCAACACAAATCTAAAGTCTTAGTTTTTTTTCCCCACTGTTACATAGTAGGTCATTTAATGCAGTCTGAGAATCTTAGATAGGAAATCACTGCAAGCAACTGAGATGTGACAAGAAGCAGGCCAATGTTGCCTTTTTTATAAGGAAACACAAGCCACAAAGGCTGAGAACTATGTATAACAGTGTTTTTTTAAGCTTATCCAATGGTCTTAAGTTTTAACCCCAGCTTCCAGATAAACATAATGGGTTATAGTGTCATGGATTATCATGAAAGTAGCAGAAAATGCAAACACCCCGGTAAAGTGAGTAAATGTACTTTTGCAGTGTTTTTTGTTGCATCTAATAAGGTATAAGTCTATAAAAGTGAAGAAGTTTTATTTTCTGTAGTGTAACGGTCAAAGAATTTCTCAGATGGAAAAGAGCATTTCGTCCTTTTTGAATTATAGACTATAATGTGTTTAACAGAGTGTGACGGAAATGAGTCTGGACAGAAATGAACGAAATACTCCAATCTTCAGATGCGCACTATCACAATGAATTTCCTATTGGAGGAAATTTTCCATTAATTCACCACTGCACTCTGGTGGCCTCTGTGTGTTATTGTAATCAACATGGACAAAAAAAAAAACATAAATGAATCCATCTCTTCATTCATGAGACTCTGCTCATTTAGGACCGACCTTTTTGATGGGTATTACAAGTAATGGCTTGTCCTCAGACTCCAGGTCTTCTTGACTCTGATAGCAGAGAAGGCTTTGTCCCCTGAGGATGCTGTAGACATTTTCCCAGCAATTAAGGTCTTCTTCAAGCTGAATGAGAGCAGGGAGTGAGGTAGTGCAGTGAATGGTAATGCGGTCCAATATAAAAAATACATCAAAAGGCGGGATTACATCTGAACATCAAGTCACCTTAACCTTGAGTTGGCCAAATATGACTGGCTGGATCATGCACAGAGGCTGAGCTACTAGGCGGCAGCACATATTGCCATACAGAGGCAACCAGAACGGACTGTCCTCTGGAAACATAAGAGTTTAGGGTTTTATTTTCAGGGGGGGGGGGGGGGGGGGGGGGAAGAGAGGAGACAAGGAGAGGAGAGTTTAACCCACCTGTTGCTGTTAGTAACAAATCGTGAGTTTTAAAACCTTCCTGGACGTGTTCGATTCTCAGTGTTGTGTGAGCCAGCAGGTTATACTTAGGCCCCCTTCAGAAAAAGTGCATAAGCAAAATCAATTTTAATACTTCAAGGTGACACACAGTGATTAAATCTTTCCCTTTAGAATGTGTTTTGAGACGATTGTCATCCTCACAGGGTAGAGAGGTCAGGGGGTGAAGGTGGGGACACACTTCCAGGTCCCACATCTTCTCCACTGGAAAGGGATCCGCAAACAGCCGCAGACTCAAATGCTGCGCGGATCTTTTTCCCAGAGGAGCGTCCCAGGGAGCCCCCAAGGCGGCTCGCTCTCCTGGGTCCGAGAGCACCTGGGGAGAAATCCTCAACCGCACAGCTGCTGTAGAGCTCGACACAAAGCTGAAACCCTGGACCTACGTCGTTGCTGATCTCACACACACACATTTATACAAGGACGTTCTGAACATTGGGTTGGACAGAAAAATGGACTTCTAAAAACTGTCAAAACAGGTGACTTACAATATGATTGTGTCCTCAAAACAGATGTCAGTTAAGGTCCTGTCGACCATCACAAGATCAGTGTCTTGGATCTCTGTGCCACACTGAAGCAGGCAGAATACAGCACAGCGGTGCAGCTCTTGGAGTGAAAATAATTTACTGTAAAGATCTCACTATATGGTTGTTTATCTGAAATACTTAATAATATGATGTACACTGAATAAATTTTTTAGTGCACATATTTAAAAAATTACCAGGCATAATAAAGGTACCAGGCATAATGGTGAGGTAACAAGCTTCCCATGCAATTATTTCATCATTTTTTAGATATTAAATTATTAAAACATGCATATTACATCAATCAGTTCCCTTGATCACACCATTCTGACTTACCTCCTTTGTTTTTGAAGTACTCTGTGTCTTTCCACATCAGTGGGATTCGAAGGTCTACAGAGTAGAAGTGTTAAATTTAGAAATATAAAAGCCGGTATTTTAATGAGTGTGAATGAAAACATGTTGTTAACACTCACCTGAAAGAGAAACTTTCCCCAAACACGGCACTGTATCTGTGGATGGCCTGGAGTAAAAGACACAGGTCATTTAGCTTAACTATCCTTACATATGGTGTAACACACATTAAATCTAATCTCAATATTTGTAATGTTTCACAGAGATATTTGTTCCTTTTATACTGCATTGTAATTCATTAAATTATGTCAATACATACATAACCTGTTATATGTCAACATACCTCTATACATTTGGATTGAGGGACTCTAGGGTAAAAAAACAGTTAGCTTTTCTGACCTCTAGTGGCTGACTCTAGACACTGCATGCATCTACTGAACCACACATACAATATTTCCTTGCACTCCATCTGACCTGCATCCCACACTCTGCAGGATCTGAGCTTTCCTCATCTCCTGTAGTTGACTGAGCAAGGCCAGGATGCGGGCATTGCAGGTCAGCAGGCTCTTGGAGGCCTCCAGGGCCTGCTCTCTCCTGGAACAGGCTGCCAGCAGCTTACTGGCCCCCTCCCGCATTCGCACCTCCCTCTCGATCTGCTTCAGCACCTCATCATCCTGACAGAGAAGATTTCACTGATGAAAACTATGATTAAAACAAAAAAACTTTGCAGAAATGTGGTTTTCAGATGATATTTCTTAAGCCTGACCTGCTGACTTATGTTAACAACTGTGAGATGGCCATGGCATGTGGTAACAAATTCATGTTTTATTTAATATGAAATTGAATTGCTCTCACT
>JAOXYL010000042.1:9557092-9590191 GCA_028564955.1 Terapon puta
AAGTTTTGATTTATGACTGTTGGCATTTCCCACCAGCCTCTGCTGTACTTCCTGTAAAGTGCATAATAACAAGTGTCATAATGTGAGGGAGTGTGATCAGTAATTCCATTTTACAGTCCTTCTCGGTAATAAACATGACTACCACACCGTATCAGGTGATAGTCTCTATTTTCAGCCTGATGACTGTTTAACACTCTGCTGATCCGTCTGGTAACAGGCTGACCAAAACCTGTTGCATAAGAGTCCAGGACCCATAGGGTGACACTTTTAAATGAGTGAATCACATTAATCCCCGAGATATAGTCCAGGTGAGTTAGTTTACAAAGGGATGACAGGCTGGAATTTACTTACCCACCACTGACAATGCTCCCTTTGTCTGTCTGTAACAACACAACCGCTCCAAAGTCCATGACTAGTGACTGATTGATAATCCACTTAGCAGCATGTTTCCTAATGAGGTCTTTTTAAGGGGGCGTTCAAGTTGAGATTATGTAATATTTTGCAAGGCAAACGTGATCATGTATTGCCATGTTGATTAAAAGCTTTTCACACAATGACTAAACTGTCAACAGTGTGTAAAAAGAGGCCTGAATGTGCGAGTCTCCAGATTTATTATTTGATTTGAACACATGGTCCTCTGAGCGAACCATCTGTGAGCTGATGGACTTCTATTCTTCCTCTATGACAACATTCAATTTCTCCATCATTTCTATCACGGACACAGCCTCAGCATGGATGGCAGAGAAGATTTGTTTTTCATCTGTTTTTTTAAGCCACATGTTTTGGGCACCGCCTCGTGTCAACAAGCCATGCATGCTCCATGAGGCACAGCTTTAGGGATCAGGGGGTTGTTGCATAATTCAGTCATATTTTCAAAGCCTAAGCCCTATGTGTAAGGTGTGTTTTCCCACATCATTACATAACCTGTAGTTCACTCAGCTACTTCAGCAAAAACTTAATAATACATTTCAATAAAATAAATTAGTTCCACATTTCAATACCTTTCAAACAGCAACGAGGTTCGCATTGGAAACTGATAATGATGTGGATTGACTGAGATCTGTTGCACTGGATTTAACACAGTGTATGTTTTCAAAGGACAGCCATTGATCATAACTGATGTTAAAATATAAATAAAAAATGATATAATTAAAAATGTAAAATTATATTTCACACCCACCTTAAATGAAAACAAAACATGATCACACATTACTCCTATGCTCAACCACAAGCTCGAGGTGAATAGTTCAGAAATAAAATAAAATAAAAATGTCCCTCACTGACCTGGCTGTTGTCGTTCATGGTTCCTTCTCCCTGTGCTGATCTCTCCGCCGACTGAGGGAGTGTTGGAGGGGAGCTGCAGACGGAGCACTCCGTTACTCAACAGAGAGATCAAAACGGCCCTAAGCCTCACTGCAAGACGCTGCAGAGTGAGGGATTAAAGGAGGCTCAAATCTTGCGGTCGATTCCGTCAGCTCGATCACATGCGGCAGCCAATCCCCAAATATCCAGTGAATATTTACATTCCTCAAAAGGCAGAGATTTATTTAGACCTGCAGTAAAGTAAGTGCAGCCAATCAAGCAACGTTGGTGATAGATTATTGCTACAGTGATGTTCCCTTTTTTTCTGGCTGAGAGGTTCTGTAGTCATCATTTGTGGTATTGTGACTTACTGGATTACATTACTGTATGATGTAATGTTTTATCCCGCAACTGTGTCTCACTGTGCCTCGATGCCTCAGTGGTGACAAACCGTGTAAACTTTCAAAGCAGCTTTAAGGCCAGCCAGCCGCAGGTTTCAGTCCCCAATGAGTTGCACTAGAAAGGACTGACCTCAGAGCAACAGGGAATTTAATGTCACAACAGCAAGCATCAGGGTACAGTACTGCACGACATCCCTAATGGCTGGAGGCGATCGCTGTTCAGAAACTGTATGTTCATGACACTGGCAGTAATTTTCATAATACTACTGGTACAACATGATATGACATCAGCTTCAGTTTGTGCTTCTCGTGGATTTTAAAAAAATGATTCCTGTATGTGTCTTACGTTCGAGGATGTTCAAAGTTGAAAAGATTTTTGTTAAATTTAATAGTCTAATCACAGGTGACGTCTGAGGATATACATCTTTACGGTGTGTTGTTTCACATGACAGTAAACCCATCAACATAACAATCTAATTAACTACACAGTTGAAATACGACGAGTGGTGGAAGAACAGGTTTTATTCAGATCTTACATAATTCCACGTTTAACTTTTAATGTACTACTGAAACATTTAAGGTAGACAACACATGATGTGTTTTGTTTCAAGTATCAAACATAATGGTCTGAATGCTGTGTATCTGTACAAAGACCTCTTTGAACATTCAACTCATCTACATTATAAACAGCAAAACAAAATGTCATGAGCTCAGGAAGTTAGGAGAACATTTTCCGTAAATAAAGTCTGACTACCTCTGCTCCGTATGGGATGAATCTGCAGAATATAATTATGCAATTTTCATCTGAAATGTCATGAAATGTCAGTAATTATTATAATTACAATAGGACAACCTTTCCTTTTGACAGACAAACAAAATGTGTTTCTAACGGGATAATTCCAAAATTTGAAAAATGGCGATACATTCAAATGCATAACTGTGCATGATATCAAGTAATCCAGTTTTTGCTATTTTTCCTGAGACCAATGTGGTGGTCTGTAGTAAAAAACAAATATGAAAAAAAAAACAGTTAGCTATTGTACAATATTTACATTTCAGATCACCAAATTATGGAGTCTGACGCTTGAAACATAATGATCTGGGAAAAAGCTGCCCCTTTTTTGAGTCTAACTAATGAATTGGCGCTGTTTTTGTTGTTAATGTGTGGAATTCAATACTTGAACTAAGGGCTGTCTAAACGACTTTTAGTTAATTAGGAACAACTGTACATATTCAAAGTGCTTGTGAAAGTGAAAATGCCTTTTTAAGTATAGTAAATCTAGCTTCACTTCATTACAACTAATAACAAAAAAGTCTTTGGTTAAATAAATTAACGATTATGGACATGACTTAATAAAACAACTATTTAAAAAAAAAAAAGGCAAGCCACCCAACATTGTCCTCCCTCTTATGGCTTCTATCCCTCTTCCACTTCTGTAAAAATGTCACTTAAGAAATATTGTGACACACAGGTGGCCTCCTCCTCTGTAGAGCTGCTCGCCACACTGTCTCTTTGCTGAGAAGCTGAAACCTGCAACAGAGAAGAGCGTAAGGATCGTCAGCTCCACCTGGGAATTTAAAATGGATTCTTGATACGGTACATACATGTGACGTGACTCCCCTTACCTCAGCTGTAAATGGAGAAGTGTGAGGAGACGGGTCTGAGCATGTTCGGCTGTGCTCAGAAGTCTGCGTGGCGTCCACCTCCGGTTGCGTTGGTGTTGCGGTAGACGGCGTTGAGAGTGTTTCCTCTGGCAGCCGTGTCGGACACGGCGTGGAAGTGGCATCACACGATGTTGAGGCAGCTGATTTGGCAGATCGTTTGCCTGCTGCATGAGTTTTTGAGCTCTTGGGGCCCTTGGAAACTGCTTTTCCAGGTGGAGAATCACTTGAAGGAGTAGCCTTGTTTGTCTCAGAGAGGAGGGAAGGGGAGCTTTTGGGTTTTCTGGTGGGTATTGAAAATTGAAAATTAGTAAACGTTTACTCACAACTGATGGGGAAATTAATCAGAATTAGTTTTTCCTCACCTATTCCGAGTCTCCCTGGTCTGAGTAGTTTGTGCTGCTGAGCTGCCGTCATCGAGGTCCTTCCCATCCTGCAGAGTCTCTTTTTCAATGCCCACATTATCACCGCTTCCTCTCTGTGGCTCGTCAGAGGCTTTTGGCTGAACAGAAGTCCTGGGAAGCTCTGAGTCCTGGCTGGTGTTAGTTTGGACTGACTCTGCGTCCTTGGCAGCAAGGGTTTTGCTGGTCTGTTTCTTCCTCGCAGTGTTGGGCTTAACCTGCAGTTTGGCTGGTTCGAAGCGAAACATGATGAGGGACGTGATGAAAAGTCTAATTTGCCGAAAGTGAATGTGATGAGTAAATATGGATCGACTGCATACCTGTTCTCCCAGTGCCCATTAGTCTCTTATTTGCAGGGGGAATTTCAGTCTCATCATTTGGCTCAGTTTCTGGTGAATTGGATGGCTGGACTTTAACGCTCTCTGTTCCATGCACACAAACAATCTAGATTTACCATTTCTAATATAACATTAAAGGTTAGTTAAAGTAAACGAAAGATGAATGCAATAACACTACCATGCTGATCCACTGGAGTTTCCACAGCCAATCTCTGGGAAAAAGAAAATTATATGTGACAAATACAGACTTTTAAACACAATGCAGCAACGAAAAGTTGCTTGTGTCATAACTTACTACACATGTAGGTGGGTCAGACACAGCATCTCTGACAGTGACGAAGCCAGTCGCACCACTCTCCTCTGTGGGCAGAGGCACAGCGATGTTCAAGACAGGCCCATCTCCCGCAGCTGCCAAACTCTCCCCGGAAACACTGCTGAGGCGTGAGGGAAGTTGTAGAATCAGACAGCAAACACAACCATATACAAGCCCGCTCGGAGTCGGCGTGACCGGCTGATAAAAAGGCAGGCACGAACCTCTGCTGCCGTGCAGATGCATCTGTTGCAGGAAGATAAGGAAGGGGTTCGGACGCACTGCCCACCACCTCCCCTGATGAGCACACTGGGATCTCAGTCAGGGAGAGGATGAAAAACGGCTCATCCGGATCTGAAGGCACCTGCTCAGATAAAACTGAGTGAGAGAGAGAGAAAAAGAGAGAGAGAGAGAGGTTTTACTCAAAGTTGTGCACATGCATGTACCATGTGTATAATTCACAGGAGAAAATCAACTGATGTGAGTGGAAGGCGACATGTGAGTGACTTACTCTCTGGAAATACTGTGAAATCTGGATGATGCTGGGTCCCTCCTGAACGCGATGACGATGATGATGCATCCTTGAATTGTGAGGAGAATCAGAGAGAGGATTATTCACTAAATATGAAATAGCATCTTGATCCCAACACCCCACCAAACCTTTGGAAAAGCTCTCCCTGAGAATATACACAATATAGATCTCTGATTTGGTGACGTGTTCATAAATATTGCTCTGAGTGAAGAGCATGTTGTCATACATCCAATCAAGGCCAATGTTAACAAGCTGAAAAGGAATTGGTACATAAAAAGAGACTATTGTATGTGTAATTCTGACAAGATGCGCCTCCATGTACACATATAATGTACAATCTCACCTGAGAAGATGTGCCACATTCTTCTGTCAAAAACTCCAGAGAAGGTCCAGCAACATTTGTAGTGTAATTCTGCTTAATGTGTTGTTCAACAGCTCCCTCTGCTGGCTCCTGAACATCAGGCTGGAGTTCAATTTCAGGTTTGTGGGAAGCAGAAGCATCCGCTCCTTGTGAGTGAGTGCCTGAATCTGTTGAAAGAAAGATCCTTTAGTGATCACCAAAGATACTGCAGGTCCATGGACGGTGGTAATCTTGATAATCTGATAAGCATTCTTTGAGGTAAGGGAACATTAACTTGAAAAGAAAAAATGAAAACGTGTCCAACCTGTTTCTGCTTGTTTTGTATTCTGGCCTTGTCGGGCTTGTAGGGGTTTCCTGCAGCGTCCCAGGTTGGGTCTTGGTTTAACAAATCGTTCTCTTTGGGGAGTTTTTCTTGAGGACAAGGCAGCTGGCTTTGACTGATTTTCATCACTGCTTTAAGTGGAAAACAAACTCTGTTACAGGATAAACTAATACCTTAATAATCCCTTCAAACCATTTGCAGCATACTGTAAAATTAAAACATGACAAAAGTATTTACATGGTCTTAAGTACTATGACTCACGTCTTACCTTTGGGCGGCTGTTTGATTAGATTCAGAACATTGTTGGACTGTAGCTTGACTTTGTGCCTCAGAGTTGCTTTCTGAGTGCGGCTGCTGATTTTCTTCTCTTGGGTCTGGTGTGGACAGTGTATTAGAAGCGTGTATAGAAAGAATTACTGACTCTGCTGAACCCTCCTCTGAAGGCCTGACATCTGAAATGGCAGCTGGATCCTTCGTTGGTTGTGTTTTTGCAGCTTCCACCTTGTCATTATTTGACAGTTTATCTCCAGTGGATTCCCCTTCAACTGTGGGACTTTCACTGCTCGGATTTTTAAGAACTGAGCTTGTCAACACAGACTGGCTTGGAGGAAACCAAGATGTTGCTATGACGACAGCATCGGAAGAATTACCCCTATCGTTTGTGCTGTCGAGCGACTTCTCTGACTCAGCAGGTCTTAACTTTGTTGAGCTGAAAGGTTCTGTCTGTAATGAACAGCCTGCTGATGTCGAGTGTTTGCTTTCTGTCTCTACCATTTTCAGTCCTGTTTGCACATTATTATCCACAGTCTGTTGTTCTGATGTTACCTTCAGCAAGGTGTCCATATGACACTGTTCTAAGGGTTTACTGATATCATTTGATTGCTGTTTTGTCTGTGTAGTTCTAGCAGATGAGCGTAAAATGGGTTTGGGCTTGACCTTGGGAAAGCGTCGCCTTCTTTGTTCTGAGCCCTCTGATTTTGAGTCTGGTGCACTTCCAACTTCTGTCTTCGGCTCCTCAGTGGAAGATAATTCCTCTGTGGGTTTATGAGATGAGCATAATTCCAGCGCTAGTTCTGAAACTAAATCAGAGCCAGTACTTTGAATCTGGCTCGGTTTTTCAGGAGAGGCGGTGCTACAAGTCGGCTGTGTTTCAACCTCAGCTATCATGTCGTCCATGGACTCAGGCCTTGAAAGTGGGCTGGAGGGTTTCTCTACAAGCTGCATGTCTGTGACGGGGTCTTTTGTGGTATGTGGTTTAGACCGCACAGGTCTTGATATCTGTGGTAAGTTAGGTCTGGGTTTAAGCTTTTGTAATCGACCTCTCCTTGCCTGGGAAGTGGACATGTCTTTGTTCTCCTCTTTCTGACTGACAGGCAGCTCTTCTACAAATGTATCAAATGGAGCTGGATGGTGGCTGCTCTCTTGGACGGGGGCTGGGTCTGTGTTTGACTCTTGTCCAACTTGTAATTCTGAGGCTGTTGAGTCTGACGTCAGTGGATTATTACGACTACTCTCGGTTGTCCCAATGTGTGATACTGGTTTTTCATGGGTTGACCTTGTGTTTGCGGTGCCCTGTTGCAAAATAGGTTCAAATTGGGCTTCAGATAAGCTCTGGTTTTCTGAGGCGCTCTGATCTGATGTTGCTGAACCTGATTCTGCTTGACTGACCACTCCAAAACCTGCCTCTTTCTCCATAGTAGTAGAGAGTTCCTCTTTAGGAGTACATTTTGAGCCAATATCCAATGATGGTGCTGAATCTGAAGCAGGAACACTGCTTTGACTTGTTTTTTCAGAAAAGAGGGTGAATGTTGGCTCTGATTCAACCTCTACAACTGTTATTTTTTCATGGAATTGTATGTCCGGAGTCGGGCTGGAATCTTTTTCAGCTGTGTCTTTTGTGGTTTGACGTTTAGAGTGTGCATTTCTTGATGTTTCTGCTAGGCTGGGTTTGGGCTTGACTTCCTGGCATTGACTCTGTCTGGTCTGGCAAGGAGGTG
Organism: Terapon puta; assembly: GCA_028564955.1. NCBI lineage: Eukaryota > Metazoa > Chordata > Actinopteri > Centrarchiformes > Terapontidae > Terapon > Terapon puta. The sequence continues at coordinate 9,564,719 of JAOXYL010000042.1, forward strand.
CGTCGTCTTTCTGACTGACAGGTAAGTCTTCTGCAGGTGTAACACAGGAAACAGGATGTTTGCTGCTCTCTTGGACAGGGGCTGAGTCTATATGTGCTCTTTCTTCGATCTGCGATTCTGTGACTGCTGTGTCAGATTCCACCAGACCAACTGACCTGCTCTGACTGTCAGATGGCTCTTCTGCAAGTTTGACTTCAATACAAGGAGTCTGATCTTTTAACAGTATTTTACTACAGTCCGATAGTGTCTCAGTGTCTTGAGAGACATCAGGGGAAACTGTGTGGCCCTCAGTTGTGCTCTCTTTCAATGTCTCTGTTTGAGATTTTGATCTTGAGGCATGGCTTATGTTAGGTTTTGGTTTCACCTTGGCCAAGCGTCCTCTCTTGGCAGGTGGAGAATTTTTCTTTGAGCTCTCTGGACTTGATTGCAATTGAGGTGTGGGGTCCACATCAGAACCAGTCCTCTGATCACTGGTTTTAATAATGGCCATGTCATCATTGTCTGTTGTGCTGTTTTGCTGCTCCACAGTGATAATGGGTTGTGATGATTCTAAGACTCCATCACCAGTAAGTGCAGTGCCACTGTTTTCCTCTTGTGCAGCTGGCGCTGATGTAACATCTTGCTCTAGCTGGTGGCTGGTTTCGTTCACACTGACTGATGTTGTCTCTGTAATTAAACATAAAAGCACCGTTAAAAGTGTTCTCTTATGCTACCTAACATGATCCAATTCCAATATAAAGACTCCTATAGCTCTAACCTGTTAGGTGATCTTCTGAGGCTGTTTGATTCTGTGCTGACTGAGAGAGGTGAGCCAGGTTGCCGATAGTGAGCAGGGTTTGAGCGGCTTCATTGTAGCTCTCATCTTCTGCCACTAAAACAAAATGACCCACCAAAAATGAATACTTTGCATACATATGTGTGTGCGTGTGTGTGTGTTTTTCCCCAAGAAGACCACTTAAGCTTACCTTCCGAGTGTTCTGAAGAAAGGAAGTCTATAACGTCCTGCAAGGGAAAAAACAAATTTGTGTAAGTCACATCAAGAGCTTCCCATATGAGCCATGCTAGTTGTGAAAGGATGTGATGTAGATGGAAAATATGTATTACAGTAGCTTCAGTTACATTTGTTTGTCATTTTCTTTGTATGTCTTTGTCAGCTGATTACATTTGGACAAATGAAGGTTACTATGACTTCATTCAGCTCAGCAAAATATGAAATATCAGGACTGCGTCATTGTTAAAATTGTTCATTTAAAGCGTGCAAAAAAATTTATTTCAGCTGAAAATCTTGCACAATATGACCAATCACAAACCAAATAGATGCAATAAAATCAACAAAAGGGAGGCATTGAAAAAATATAGGGTCATATTTTAGCAATGTGAATAATTTTACAGATTAGACTACTGATAATTCACATCAGATCAGTATGTTAGATATCAGAAATCATATTAAAATTGTAAGTGTAACTGGGGATAATGATTTATTTCACTGGTAATGCATCTTATACATAAGAAACTTACAACCAGCAGGTCCAATTGATGTTCACAGGGTTCAGCTGTGTCACTTTGTGCCTGCTCACAAGAGGCATCAGGGCACAGTGCATCATGGGAGATGCCCAACACATCAGGCATAGTGGCCAAGATATCAAGCTACATGTGGGATGAGGGGGGGAAGCCAGAGTGGTTTGAATTATGGGATGTAAAACCATGCACAAAAAAACAAATGCAAAAAAAACCCACAACAAAAATGCATGTTATAAGAATTATGTAAACACAAAATGAGTGGATGGTCTGTGCAATACATGACGAGGAGGCAGTTTAGTTACCTCCTCCATAGTCTCTTCGACTTCTGAAATCATGGGATGCGGGGAGCGCAGGCTGGCAGGCACAAATGCAGGAGCAATGCCGTCCTTACTGGAGCTACACGAAGGGTGCTCCTCCTCCTCCACTTCTTCTTCCTCCCACTGCTTATCATTCTCCTCATCACTGTATTCTGACTGAGTTGCCCTGAGGGTAACTAGTTTGGGCTTTTTGGACTCTTGAGCTGATTGCTGCTTTGACGATCTTCCCCTCTTGGCTCTGATTTTGGGTTTAGGTTTGACAGCGGGAGAAGTGGAGCCCGTTGGTGAGGAAGGAGTGGCTTCAGAAGCAGAGGAGCATGCATCCTCTTTGGCGGGGTAAGACAAGGGATTGGTGGGTTTGGGCACCCTCCCATACCTACAAAACACAATCACACACTGATGAGACACCTTTCCTGTTCTATCCAAAATATTTTCTTTGGGATTGGGAAGGTTTCTGGATACAATGTTAAATGATGGAATTATGAAATATTGTACCTGGTAGGTCTTGGTGGTTGAACAGCAGCATCCTCTTCTTCAGAGGAAATGTCATCACTGTCTGACTGCCTTTTCTCTTCCTTTAAAGGTGATGTATCTTGATTTACCTAAAAGGTATGCATAATTTTCAATATAACAAAACAATCTATAGATATATCTGATGAATCTAAACTGAAGCTACAATAATAACCTGCTCCTTAGTGGCTCCATCACTCAAGCAGTCATCCCCTTTATCTGATGCAATATCTTTGGGCTTGGTGGAGGTTGGTGCAGGCTTTTTACCCCACTTCCGGCCCAGAGGCAGCAGTGGTTTTGGTGCTCTGCCTCGTGAGAGTTTAGCTGGCTTGATTGCGGTGTCCTTGGCTGTGTTCACAGTCTCTGTCTTTTCGGACCTTAATTACAAGGACAAAAAAAACAACATTTTAATTATGGCTGAAGATGCATTAAGAAAACAATTTATTTAAAACAACTCTCTTAAAGTTTCATTACGTGTTTGGATTTGTCCGGTCCTCGGGAAGTGCTGCCTCAGCATCCTCAGGGATACAGGCCTCATCTGAGCATATGAAAGCAAAACAAAATTAAGCTGCGAGCAACAATCACCAAGGGCAAGGCAGAGACGGTCAAACTGGGACAACCTAGGTCAAAATTACTTTCTGGGGCCTCATGAGAATTTTAAATACTTTGTTTTCCCGGGATCATATGCATTCATTTTCTAGTTATTTTGCCAAACCACACCATCAAAACAAAATATCAGCTCAAGTAGATCTACATTGCAAACACTGTTTGTGCCACCTACCTACATTATTTCAATCTCTCTCTCTTTGGTAACAGTCAAGGAAAATGTCATGCAATAACTCCTCTACCTTGTTCGCTCCTTTTTTCAGCCATTTTGATGGTTTTCTCATTTGGCTCTTCTGTCGATGCAGCGTCTTTGTTCTTTCTTTTGCGTTTCTTCTTAGGCTTAGAGACGGGGGTTCCTCCCTCATTACAGAGGTCCTCATTCTCTTTCTCTCCCTCTTCCTCCAGGTCAAGAGTTTCATTCTCCTCTTCCTCTTCCTCTTCTACATCACTCAGCGTCTTTGCAGCTTTTTTACCTGTAGATGGCATTAGAAGACAGATATGTGGCACACAACTCACAGAACTTTAACTATGACAAAGAGCGTGGAGAAAGAGTTACCCTTGGCCTTTCTCTTGCGCTTCTTGGGAGAATTCTTCTCAGCTAGTGACTTGAGTTTCTTCCTGTTTTGCTGAACTTCCAAAATCTTCTCTAGGAGTTTGGAAAAATACTCGATGTCTAGTTTGCGCCTCTCTCCTATAAAACAATCAGCAGTAAATCTATTAAAATATACAAATCGATTTTACAGGGAACATTAATCGTTTTAGGTTCAATTTAACCAGCTAAACACATTGTTTACTTACTGAAAGCTTTGTCGATCCTCCAGGCGTTCTCTCGCTCTTCTTTTTTGAATTTGTTCTGAAAGTTTAAATCAGTGTGATTAACATAAATATAATTTTGTGTATTTAGTGAAATAGTGTGTTGCTTCTTCATGTCATGTTCCCCAAATATATGCATGTCTGTATTTATCACCGACCTTGATCTCTGATCGAGCTCTGTGAGGAAACAGTTGACAAATCATGGAGAAATCCGTCCCCACCATGCTAATCGCCAGGAAGAACATGTCTGTCTCTGATGGAACACAACAAAACAATCATTGCATGAAAAACTACTATGACGAAGGAATCAGAGCAAGATGTTTGGTATACAGATGTTCTAAATTCAGCTATCTGTATCTGATATCTGTATCAGTCCAACCTTCACTGGACCAGGGTTTCGAATAGGTCCCTTTCCGGAAACTTGAGTAAGTTGTAGTGGAGCCTCGTTCAAAAATAGGGTCTCGTTCCTGTGCTGGGTTTGGACCTTTGGATCGCTGGACTTCCACGGTCAAGCTGAGACACGGGTTAAGAGGGTCATTCAAGGAAATTATAGACACATTTGTAAACATGAAAAACACAAGTGGTACAACATTTTGAAAGATAAACATGAAGGAACTCATAACCATTAGAAGTCCACCGACCTCTCCTCATCAATGATCAGTGAGCCGTCTTCTGCTACTTTGACCTGAGGAACCATAAGCGCTTCTTCCTCCTCTTCCTCTGCGTCGTCTTCTTGCTCTGCTCCAGGGCTTGCCACTTTAGGGAGGACTTCTGGCTCCTGCGCTCTCTCTGGTGACCTGTGGGGATTCAGCATTGTAAACATCAGGCAGAAAGAAGGGGGTTGATACACAAGCAAGCTGCACATCTCATTAGACAAACTACCTGTTTGTGATACCTGGATGGATAAAGTATGGCTGCTGATAGAGGTATTTTTTCAAAGTGTAGAGCATTATCCTGACAGTTCCATCATTCGAACTTATTTATGGTAACAAAAAAAATTAACAATTGCAGTATGATAATACCAGACATAAAGTATCAAATAAAACAAAAGTGTCAGAGTGAAGCTAATACTGCATGTATCATTTTGTTCCCAATGATGTATAATATCATTAACACTATAAAGGACAGCAATTACAGAATGATTATGGAAAGAACTTACTCTTCTCTTCCTGGAGAGGGTGGGACCACAGTCTCATTCTCTTGAGCAGACTCATCTAGACTAGATCTAAGAAAATTGCACATTGGAGTTGTATAAGACAAGGAAAACACATTAAAAACCCCTTGTTGTCAAATATGATCCAGGATATTGGAGAGAAAACATCATCTTTGGAGTAGAAACATGAAATGTCACACAAGCTTGCCTTAGTTAGAGAGACACTTACGACATGGGGTTAGACACCGGTAGATAACGGATAAGATCCCTCATGGTCATTTTGGCAGGATCTAAAGTGTATTCCTTTACACGTGCCTTAGCTTTCTTGATTTTCTGCAACATGAAATGTGTCTTTTAATGTAATGCACCAGGATATATTTAACAGTATATATCAAATTAATACGTTACTAATCTTACAATATAATGAACTACTCCTACTGAATAATATGAGCTTACCTTTTCTTTGTGCATCTCCTCTCGGAGCAGCTCCCTGAGCTTTCGCGCCTTTGCAATCCTCTGCAAGTCTGATGGGTTATTCAGAAGTCTGCTCAAGGATAATGCTGGTTGTGACAGTGAAAGGTCACTCTTAGATGACACCAGAGTCTTGGCTTTCTCTGAAATCTCAATAGCTTCTTTGTCTGGTAGAGAGGGGGGGACTTTATCAGGTGGTTTGGAGGGAACGTCTTTAACTTTGCTGGCTGACGGGCTTTCTAATTCTTTGCCGCTGTCTGCTAGCAGATGGGTTTGTTCTAGCGAGTCCTCTGCCTCTGATGGAGGTATGGCTAAAGGTCCCTCACTGTCAGCTGCAAAGGGAGTCAGTTTAGGTTGCACTTTAGACTGCTTGGTCTCCTCTGACAGCCTCCGACGCCTTGGAGACTGGAGTCCCAGAGGGGCTGCTGTAGTCCCAGTTTGACTGGAAGTTGTTGGCTTGTCGAGGTCAGAGCCAGGGACTTCGACACGAGTTTCAGAGACTGCCTTGGCAGGGGACTTTGGTGTCCGGGTAAGGGTGGACAGGCGGCCTGGTGCCACTTTAGGCTTGACAGAAAATCGCTTCCTTCTCTGGACTGCTGCAGAAGAACTGGTGCCTTCCTCATTTTGGTCATTACCATCCCTAAAGAGCAGTAAGAATAGTTATTACAGAAGTAGTGGTCATTCTTACATCAATTTTGGAGGCCATTAATGCTTCTTACTCACCCTGGGGCAGTACGTTTTTCTGATGGGGTCACAACCGACTTGTTATCTGTCACTGCAGTGACAGCAGTGCTGCTGTCACTGACATCTTTGGGGATCTCGCTGGCCTCTTGACTTGCTGAAGGGGCTTCCTGAGGCGCTGTAGCAGTTCTCCCCCCTGTACTAACATTGGGCCGAATACTGAATCTTGACCGACGAAACATTTTGACCTGAAAACAGAAAGGAAGTCAAAGCTGCGTCAATATTCCCACAGTAAAGTATGACAGCCAGCTGATATTACAAGCAATATTACAGATTGGTAATCCGAGGTGCTGTGGAAAATACCAGTGGTACGATGTTTGGGCTTTAGATAAAACATCACACATGGTGACAAATGTAAAACAAATGCGGTTTGACAGCATCTATGTTGGTTTGGCTTCAGGGAAACCAAGTTTCAATGTGAAAAATGTATAACGGTATAATTGGAGGAAAACAATTGGGACTGGGACAGTGAAATTGTAAGTGGTGGAAAACAGTCATACATAAGCAGCAGTAAAGTAAAAGCCTCATTTACACCTTCTCAGATTCTTCATTGCAGGCACACAAATGCCATTTAACAAAACACAAACTGAGACACGCACACACTCAAATATCCTACAGTTGCTACAGTGAATATGGTGCAAAACACATTCACACACTGAAAAAAAGTCATACTTTTGCTTCCATGTCTTAAACAAAGACACAAGATGATAACAAGAATGGCTTCACTTTGTTTCAAATAAGTAATCAAATGCTGTTTTCCACTCAGAGTTCATAAGCTCTGCGTGCTCTGGATTTCAGTGAAATGTGAAGCAAAACCGCCATGTTTACCTGAAGAACCAGCTCCTGTTAGGGCCCACCCTACTGTGCTGAGATTGGCTAATACTCAGAAGCCGCTTAAATGTCATCATTTTACCTTGTAGAAACGAAGGATTTACAGTAGTACAACGGTAGACTTTCCCACAGTCTTTTGTTTGTCTTTTCATAGTCACATGTTGAAAATGTTATTTCTAAATTATGGTATCGCAACTTTCATTCAAGTGAGAGATCCTAATTCTTCTACAACTGATGGAAATAAAAACCAATACTGGTTCTTTAAAATGCAGACTATTTTAGTTATTTTTACATTTTTAAAAAAATCATAACAACACATATACATTGTGATGTTCTGATAAATGTATTGCCAGATTTTTCTAACTGAAAATGACATGGAAGAATCACAACACAGTGGGGTTTGTACAACACCAACATATACTTTCATCTTCCTTTATATTTTCTTCTTACAATGTTTGTTGTTGTCACCCATATACCAAGACACAAGTACATTTTTTGATGATACTTTTACTTAAGTAAAACATTGAATGCAGGGTTTTTACTTATAACAGAGTATTTTTAAATTGTGGTATTGCAAGTTTTACTTAAATATCTTGTTTTGACGAGAAGTAGTTACCGTTTAGTAGATTTTTTTAAATCAAAATATCTGAAGAAACACATCGCGATGTTGTTATAAAAGTATTGCCTGGTGTATTATTTTGCATTATGGAGATTATGTGAGGTAGCGGTAAGACTCTGTAAAATAGTGGTTTTAGTACAACACAAATAAGCTTTTATACAAACAGGCACTGCTTTTCAAGATTTACGCTCAAAACTGCATTAATGATCAGCAGGAATGCGTCACACCACCTCTTGTTTCTGTGCTACAGGCAGGAAAAGGTTATTTTTTTCTGAGACTCGAGCAGCTCGTCTGATTGACAGGACTGACGTTGGTGACGCTGACAGATAAGAAGCCGCTTGGTCTGGTCGTAAAGACAATCACAGAGAAGCCACAAAGCTCACAGGCCGTGTTCAAATGAACATAAGATACATAAAAACACACATATAGTGGACTAAACCAGTCGAAAAGTGCACAAAGCTCTGCTCTAACTCGCTTGACAACACTTTTCGTGTGCGAGTCTCCCTGACTTGGACCCTCCTGGTGTTACTATCGAAAGGCGGACGCAGCCACATTAATAATTTTATCACGCCCGCGGGTTTTATTTTGCTTGCGAAGACGTACCGTGTGAGGTATTTGTCGTTTTCTGGGAGAAACGGACGTTCATTTATCGAAGACGAGTAGTAGCGAGTAGCGGAACCCCGTGCACACACTAATCCGCCATGTTGTTCGTGACGCAATGTGTTCGTGGGCGAGGGGGATTGTGGGAAATGTAGTGAGAGCGCTGCAAGGGGTTGGATGAGGCAAGATCACACACTCCAGAGGCAAGACCGTCACTGCCAGAGACCTCCCAAGATACTGTCAGTGGTACTCAAGGGAAGAGGAAGAGATGTTGTATTCAAGTAAAAGTAGCAAAGCACCAAAATATAAACTGTGGAGCAAAAGAATTAACGATTTTAGCTGAATTGAAATACTGAATTACTAGTGTGAAAATATCAAAGTACTGGATTGTTAATATGTATGAATCAATATGGAAGCATTGTTTGATGTTGTAGTTGGTGGAAGTGAAGTAAATTCTGATTACATAATATACCAGGTGGTGTAGTTTATTGATAACAATCAGTTGCATTTTATGAGATGATCATATGTGTATATATAAAAGACAATAAAAACAATGTACATATGAAGTAGTGGAAATCTAATTCAGATATTGATGAATTTGAGTAAAAACTACAAGTATAAAGTTATAGAACTGTATTTTTAACTATGTATGCATGTTTTATTTATTTATTTATTTATTTTGGTAGTCTATTAAATCCAATGGCTTTTCCTTTCCATCATTGACATATATAAACTAAATGATTGCACATTTATTTCCATCACTAACAATTAAAGCAATAATGTAATAACTACTGGAAAGGACTATTCTTTTTTACTGAATACTTTTTCATCATTATGAATACATTTCATGAAAAAACAAAACATCTATAAAAACTGGAGTCAAATTCCTTGTACGTGTACACATACCTGGCCAATAAATCTGATTCTGATAAAGATGTATCTTTATATAAAATTTGGTTAGCATGGTTTTACTTGTAATAAAGCATTTTACAGTGCGTCTAAAGATGTGTAACTTCAGTAAAAAGAAATTCTTATTCCTTCTTGGACAAGTTTTACGAGATTCTCCACACTCATTTCAGAGAGATGCAACCTCAGGTTTGAATGGTGTTTTTCTGACTTGTTAACAGTGCTATGTTAATGATTCACTCACATAATCTGTCATACCAGCTACTACGAGTTCAAAATTGCATAAAAATACAATCCAACACCACAGTCCGTGCTGATGGCACGTGGCCTGAACTCTGACCTTTGCAGTCTGAAGAAGGCAAAGGACTTGTCACCTTGCAGAGTTATGATTGAATTATTTTATTTCTTTAAACACAGACAGCATCAGCAGTGAACCCTTTTTGGACATTCCTTCTCTCACACACCACATTTTCTTTCTTCAGCAGATCATGACATAGCATTAACTTCTTTGATCAGTGGTCTTTAGAAAAGAGGGAACTACTGATTGGACAGAAAAAAACAACATTAAAGGCAGAGGTGTAAAATAAGGGTGGGTCAGGGACAAGAGTGAGAAAAGTTCATCATTTGGATTGTCTTGCGCACATTGTAGCAGATTGTCCCCAGATGTTATTTGATGTGAAGATCTCCATTTGCTCCATTTACTCCAATTCAACTATAAGGGCAGAGAGAAGAAAAACAAGTGAGAATAGTGTTTATCCTTCAGAGATGAATCAGTAAAAGATTAAAAACATGAACACATACTTATGGACACAGTTAGGGTCAAGCAAAGGGATTTCCAAACGGATCCCCAAAGGCAGCTGAACCAGAAGTCTGACCAACAGCGGCAGTCTGCTGAAAACAGGCAGAAGTTGCAAATTACAATTACAAATGGTAATACTGTATATTTGATGTGTGTATGTGAATCTCTGTACCATAGCTACAGGCGGTGCTCCAAACGGACTGGAATTTGGGGCCCCAAATGCTTCATCAAACATGTCCTGATTGAGGGCTTGTGCCGGGGCTGGAGCTGAACTGGGAGCTGGAGAGAAGGCGGCATCGAATCCAGAGTTAAAGCTTGGAGCTGCAGCTGGAGCAGGAGCAGGAGCTGGTTTAGGAACATCTAAACAGGCATATTATAACAGGCAAATCTCAGTCATGTACATGTAAACCTGCAGTATTTTAATAACATGCACTGCAGTGATTTGCTGGTTTACCGTTAACTGCCGCTGATATTTGATTGATATCGAAGTCATCGTGATCTGCATTATCCTGAGCCAGGCCCACTTTATTGGAAAAGTACTGATCGAACGCCCCGCCTTCTTTGCCACTTTGTGCTGGAGCGGAGTTGGACCCTAGCTCACCTTTCCTCGCCGGGATGGCGGGAGGTTTAGCAAGCTGGAAGTCCTTGAACATGTCCTTTCCAGTCTTCTTCTCTTTATCTCCAAGGGGGTCCAAGGCTGTGAAAGCACTATTTTCTACCTTTGGGGGTGCTTCCTTAGCAGGTGGCCTCGGAGGAGCACGTGACGGACCTTGCTGGAATGGATTGGTCATGGCAGGCTGACCCCAGCCTGGAGAGCCGAGTGGTCCGGCTGGTTGAGGCTGGCCCCAGGCCAGGTGGGGTGGGGATAAAGGGGCAGAAAACTGAGGTGGCAACTGCTGACCCCAGGCTGTGGGTGGTATGGGTAGACCACCAAAAGCAGATGGCTGTGGGTAATTGGGCATAGGACCTGGAGCTGTTCCTGGCATGGGGAACATGGAGGGAGCAGCGGTGGAAGCTCCCCACATGCCGGCAGCAGGGATGCTTGTGGTAGCTGGAGGACCTAACTGAAGATTGCCTAGATATAAAAAAGGGGGGAAAACGTAATATGACAGTTTAAATTGAATAAATATGTCAATATCTTAATATTAGGATAAAAAGTTGACCTCTAATATATTACCAAGAGCAGCTATGGAGGAGGGAGTGGAATTGGTTGGTGTACTGTTGAAAAGGTCTCCTGGAGCAGATGAAACTTCAGGAGCAGCGAACAGCTCTGCTCCAAACAAGTCACTTGCTGTGGACTATTCACAGAAAATAAAATAAGTATTGCTCCAGGACAATTACAACATTTCATATATTTTCAAATATAAGCCAAATTATTTACTACAATTACGTAGTCAGAAACAAATACGACTATACCACTGTACCTGAACATTGATATGTAAGCATGCATTGCTACTTACCGGTGCTTTTATCACTGAAGCATGAATGTTAGAAAATAGATCAAGAGCAGAGATGACAGAAAAGTAAAGTTGATTGTTTGGCAGCACAGTCAAAGTGTCATTTACTCAAGCCAGTTTTAGAAGCACGTGACCACCAGTGCATGCATGGAGACAGACCGGATCCAAACAACAAGTCCTCATCTGCAATTCCTAATTACAGGCCTTGCATCTCATCTTAACCAAGTGCGCCATTTCACATATCCTGTCAGACACCAGCGCTCAACCCAAAGGCTCAGAAAGGGAGATGTTAGCAAACCAATTGTGTTCTGGCAAATGTGCATAAAACCCGTTCTCAGGCATCACACATGCAACTCTACTATGATTCATCTGGCTATTAAATTTCACCTTTGTGCTCCTTCGACCTCGTCCAGCCTTAGAGCTCTGTGGAGGCGGGCTTAAGACAACTGAATCCTTGCTATGAGTCACGGGGGGGTGATGACTTATGCCATTAGAGACAGGGGCAGTTTTCAAAGATGAGTCAAAAAATGGGTTTTTGTTTGAGAGAACTGGTCCAGATTCATTCCCGTCCATCATGGTAATTGCGTTGCCCTGAGTTATTGCGCCCCCTAGAGGCCACTGTCCATTACTGAGAGCGAGGATCATGGTCTTACTTGATAACCCATTTATCTGCTGACTGAGGTGTTCAGAGTCTCCATTCAAACCACCGTTAATAATTGTCTTGCTAATGTTGCCAACAGTGCTGTTTAGGTGATTGGCGGTGGTGAGGGGGATCTGTGAATTATCGGGGGCCGACAGAGAGGGCGGTTTAGAAAGGGGGTCATCTCTGAAAGGGTCAGTGTCTGGGGTTGGAAAGTAGCCAAATGTTGAGGAAAAGGGGTTCTCTGTCTGGAGAGATGCCCTACGGTCAGGGGCACAGGAAGTTACAAAGGAGTTTCCCTTTATGCAATTCTGATTGCTGTCAACTTCAGCAGAAAAGTCCAGCAAGAGAATATCATTAGAGTCCTGGTTAACACAGGAGGGACAGTGGGAGAGAAAAAAAAGATGCATGAATCAGTTCTGCAGAAGGACAAAAACACAAGTGTTAACAAAATGAAAAATGAATCACATGGTGTGAATAGAGATGACAATTTAAAGCTGCTACCTGTAGAACATTTACCTCAAAATGTAATATTGAGGTAAAAGTACCTCACTGGCCCGAAACTCAGCTTGTGAACTGGCTGAGCGACAGGCATGTAAAACACTACCAGTAAAAAGACTCCAGGTGTCTCCAACATCAACAAAACTGTCTCTTTCACAGCCTCTACTTGTAGCAGCTTTAAAGGGTTTGGTGAACAACAATATGATTGGCATACGTGAAGCATAAGCTCAGTTCTTAAAAGATCCTCCGTCCTTTAAAGTCTAAAATTCACTGTTTATAAATTCAGGAAACAGCTTGGACCTTTTTAGAACTGAGTTCACACGTAGAATGATCTGGGTGGTGCTAAAGGGATTCAGTCGAGCCATATTTTTCTTACAAACACACTCAGTCAAACCTTAGAAACATTAATGATGACAGGCAGCATGTAGGGCCAAACTGCTAAGAATACACTATTATATGATAATATTACCTTTTTCTGGTTTCCAATATTGGCTTAAAGACAGCCTACTGTATTTCTCAAGATGTGTAAACACTTCATTGACATAATTCCAAAAGAGTTGCCCAGATGAAGGGAACATTTTACACTATGGCACCGCACTTACATTCGGAGCCTGAATGTCTGGAGGGGTCGACATGGCTCCGAAAAGGTCATGCTGTTCCACTGGCTGGATTTCAAAAAGAAAAAAAAAAACATACAGTATTTATTCAGCCACTGTAAATCAGCCGTATTTTGTTTTAACATTAAGCTGCAAACACAACAGAGCAGAAATTCTTACTTGGGGAGCTTTCACTTCATCCATAGTCAGCAAGGCGTCATTTCCATTCTGAATGCACGACAGAAATGAGATGGTTAAAGAGGGAGTTAAAGAAACTATTTTAGGAAAACAAGTGCTTCCAGGTGCTTACCTCAACCACAGTGCTGCCATTTTCACCCTGTAGCCAGAGGTAGACTGTTAATGATTATACTTATTTTCTTAATTTACCGAGGCATGTGTCATTTCACATCATTTCAATGGAATGTCTGAAAATGTGATTCACTGGAACAACACAGAGAAGCAGTGTTGATGTTCAGGAGGTGCGCACAGTGTGTACTCTGTCTACTTTCTTTCAGAAATAAAATGTTCTCACTGTACAACCTTAGAAAAGAAAAAAACCTTTTTCCAGTTTAAAGTCACACACTTCTGAAACAGGTACCTTCTGTGAGGCCTCTGCCTCTTTCTTCCTCATGTTGAAGATGACCTGGAAGAGATCTTTCAGGTCAATGACCAGCGGCTCCGCCTGTGTGGTGAAAGAAACACGGCACATTTTTTTATTGTTGTCTTTGTTGTTGTTTACAAGAGTGAATGAGTGTTTGTTTGTGAACGGCTTTTACCTGTTGTGCAGTCTTTATGGCAAAGAACTGATGCTGCCCCTCTGCTCCGCACACATATCCAAACGCCCTGTTATCTGTTACATCTCTGGCGATGAAGGAGATCTTATTCACCACATGCTCGTGTTCAATCACCTGAGTTATGAGGGCAGACGGTTTTATTAGCAGACCAAGCAAAAACCTTGCAGATGAACCTCACAGATGCAGATCAAAATGGCAGAACTCACTCCTGATCTCTCGTCAATGATCTTGATCCCTGACATGGAAATGTTGACCCAGATCCTCTGTTTGTGTTTGCCTTGGGACCGTGCAGCTACTGCCATACCCTGGTACAAAACAGATAAAAGATACTTTTCTGTTTCTGTTGTAGGCATACATCAAAAGACTTAAAGCAAATACGCAAACGTTGCACACACTTCTGGACTCCTCTGCAGAGGGGACATTTCTGGAGCCAATAGGAGTATTTTTGTGGGTGGCTGCTGTTGGCTCGAATCCACGACTGCACAGTTTGGAAAAAGAACAAGCCATGACACACATTTTTTCAGCCACTGATGACGTGTAACAGCAGCAAATGTGCCTATTTGTGTGTCCTTGTTGCCCTCCTCAGAGATTAATTATTAATTGAAAAACATCAGGGGGCTAGGAAATGCAATTCCATTCATTTTTTTAACGACTTGCAAAAGACGAAGCTGCACCTTAAGTTTCATCATGGAGTCCTGGCACATCTTGTCTCCTCTGGCCTCTGGGACGTCATCAATGCCGATCAGCTTGGCCTTGTACCTCACGCCATCCCCCTGAAACCTGCTTAGTAGGTACTCATCTGTCTTCTCTGGGACTGAAGAAAAAACAAAATCAAGAAAACTACGACTTCTACGAGGTGAACCCAGACAAATTTCAAATGCAATCATTCCGTCTTCTGTCACTCACCTTTCTTCTTTTCTTTCTTAAAGGGGACCTTGGATGTGGCTGGGGAGGTGGGAGGCGTGTTGGCGGTCGAGGCTGTGGAAGCGGTGCCGGGATCGGCGGCGGCAGCGGGCATGCTGTTCTCCACCTCTGCAGACATGGCGCGGAGCGGGCCTCACTGGACAAGTGGACAGCCGGGGAGCAGGGAGGGGGAGAGCAGGCGGCAGCTCCGTGTTCGGGGGCAGCGAGGTCAAGCGAACAGACGACTCTCAACACCCACACATGCTTTTCTTGTTATCTGTCTGGAGCAGAAAAAAGTGAAGTGGGCCAGTGCGTGCAGCGAGAGAGAGAGAGAGAAAAAGGAGAAGGAGAAGGAATGTTAGTACACTCTCTTTCCTGATGAAACTGCAAAACAAAATACTGGACTTGTAAAGGGCTTCAACTTTGCAGTTTCGTAAGCGGCTGCTGAAAAGTTTTTTTTTTTTGCACATCATAAGCAATCATATTCTTTTAACAATCCACAGTAAACATTTACAACCACTGAAACACCCTTCAGAAAGAGGCGTATAAGGGGACACATGACCCATAAAGCATCATGGTCTCATAAGGACATGAGCACAGAAAACACACACACACACACACACACACACACACACACACTTTAACCTTTTACATTTGCTGTGTCAGTTGTTTAGCTCTATAAAGGATTGAACTGCCCAGAAGTCCCGCATACAATCACATTTTATACAAATCTATTGTTCTTTCTAAATCAAATGTTCATTTTGGGATGTTTATTGAGGACGGTTAACTAGATACCGCTGTTGGTAATTATACGTGCAGTCACATCATGTGATTTGTCAAAGCCATTAAAATCCCTGACCACTCCAGAGCTCCAGAGCAACATGCACGTCATATGTATTTGCACATCAACAACATCATCATCGTCATCAATCTGTCTGCCAACACACTGGACATCAGTCCTGAAAACTCTGCACTCACTGCACAGGAAACACAAGCCCGTGTCACATGAGACGAAAACAACACAGCACAGACGCCCACATCTCCTCAACTACCTTAGTGTGATGTGGATCCATCACCATCCACATTTAGTCAACGAAATGGTAACAATCGCACACTGTACATTCAGCCAAACCGAAAAAAAAGGAAAAAAAAGACACCCTAAAAAACGACTACTGCTCTGCACAACCGGTGGAGTGCAACCAACTCAAACATGGCTCAGTGTGGGACATACATACCTTTAGGACCAGTTCCAGAGGCTTCACTGGCTCCAATACTGGTGCAAAGAGGCTGTGAGTGCTGGGAGGACAGGGCAAAGGTTGGAAGTGGGCAAAGGTTGAGCAATTACCTGGGGTTAATCTTACGCTAGCGGAGCAAAAGATCTCGTGATGCCCAGCTAAGCAATTGCAAGCGGAAATTGGAGCTCTCTGCAATGATCATTTACCGACCATGTGCCCATAAAACCACCGATTAATATACTGATGATGTATAATTGTGATAAAATGAGCTTCAAGAGGAAAGAAATCCAAATACACCTGTGTAATCATGCAGAGTAAAAAAAACACACACACACATTATGGTCTCAATGTGTTGTTTGTGAAAAAAAATAATCAGGTGGGTAATTTGTTGGATTTCTGAGAGGAAATGACAGCCATACAAAATGAGATAACAGATAAGGGGCTTTAAAAAAAAAACAAAAAAAAACAAAGGGGGCACAGAGTGCATTTCAAGTTTGTCCCATCTGTTCCCTCACCTACACACAAGTACAGAGAGCTCCTGTGAATGAACACAGGCTCAAAGCAGAGGGCATGCAAAGTCAGATTTTCATATTTGCTTGTACGAGGCATTATTTAAATTGCTGTTGGGATGAGGGTTGCATCACAAGAGCTACTGTACGGGCCATAAAACTATAAAAACCTCATGTTATCCAACCAGCGCCAGCATCCAAAGTCAAGGAAACAAGCAGGATAAGCCCTTATATCTTTGGTTCTCACGTAGTGACATTTAAATTGCTGGATGTAACGGTTTTGTAAACTTGCTGTTTTTCGTTCAGTGTTGGGAAGCGTAGAAAAACCAGACCCCCCCCCAAAAAAAAAACTGTTGATGCTCCATTTACACGAGCCTGACACATGACCGCACTCGTCCAGTAACCGCGGGGGTGCCAGAGTCCCACTAGCTGGAGGGAAAGCTAATAAAAAGGGGTGAAATGTCAGCCGTTCATTGCAGATTTGAGTTAAAGGATTACATTTTAACGACACAAAGGGCAGTCATCAGTACTGCCAGATGAGGGGAGAGAAGACCCCCCCCCCCTTCTTTAAAAACAGCATCTACTAGTTTCACAGCACAAATAACACTTGGACACCACAAGTGTAAATTCATATTTGTCAGCAGAATAACTGCAGCGCCCGGGCAGAAATGTCACAATCCTGGGCCGTCAGGAAACGTAAACTACTGCACATCTGGAGGAAATCAGGGAATGACTCAGTCTGCAAGTGAATGAGATGGTGAAATACCACAGGCCCACTGTGAACACAAAGGCCATGCAAGCACTTTCACACAGAAAGAACTCAAGAGTTTTGCACTAAAACAAGGGCACAGACAAATAGGTTGGTGGATAGGAGATGTAACTCCTTAAATTAAAAAAAAAAAAAAACAGCAAGCAACCCTCACACATTAAATGATGTTTATGAACAGGGCTGCAGGAAGAAAAGAAAAAAGAAAACTTGAGAGGGGAGAAAAGTGACTTATACTGCTTGTTGTCTCAGCAGTTGAGACAGGAAAAGGGACTACAGCATGAGCCACACACAAGTGACAGGGCTGAATGAAGCTTCACCTCCCAGACAAGGAAAAAACAGCTGATTTCAACACAGTGAGAGATTCACAGCAAAAACTCACAAAGCCACTTTATTATGATGATGTTTTTTTATTTTTTTACCTGATCCTTAATTAATGCATGGATGAAAAACACACAAAAAACAACAGCAGCAGCAGCAGCAGCCTACCTGTCTGAAAATGCGCAGTGAGATGTTGACCAATCCAGCCGAGCAAACGGTGGTTATTTCTCCCCGTGATGCCTTCAAGGACCCGGCGCTTTTGGGACAACAATATGTGTTTTTCCAACAAAAAAAAAAAATGAGTAAAGCCCAAACACGGCTTCGGAGAGCGAGCAGGAGTCAGATGTTTTCCGCTGAACGCCGCGGACAGACAGAAATGGGAGACTGCTGCAAACTCCCAGTTTAACCCCTCACTGACTGACTGACAGACACTAACGCGCTGCAGATTTCCACTAAGGGAGGAGGAGGAGGAGGAGGGGGCGGTCTCTGCAGAAAACATCCAGTCATATGGCCTCCTGCGTTCAGATACACGGGCGGTAAGTGGGTCATGACTAACGCTGCGGCCCCAGTTGTGTGAGGATACATGTCTGATTTCAGTAGATTTTATTTTTGCTTTTGTCTTAAATATTTAAATAATGCTGCTTTTCATCTCCCACCCCAACTTCTGCCTGCCTACTCAGTTTTGCACTTGCAAAAACTCACAAAAGAAAACACTAGGTTGCATTTAAGGCAGTAATTATGGTCTCGTTATGACAAAAAAGAAGCATTTAAGAGACTTGAGATCAGAGCTTATTACCCTTGCTCACGCATAAGAAATAGTTTTATTCGTCACATATGCAGTCACACAACATTCAACGTTCAGTTTCAGACAGAGGAAAATGGAAATAAAAGAAAAAATATACTACATGGGTTATACAAAGTTATACAAAAGTCTGTTTTGGCCTACAGCGGTAACGCTTCACTGTGAGAAAAAAGATGTTGAGGTGACTGAGGTCTCCTCCCTGCCCTCCCCTCTGCACCACCTGGTGTAAAACAGCAATAATCCATATTTTTACAACAGATCAAATGACGATGTGTAATGTGAAAGAGGTTACTTGATGAACCCACAGAGATGTATCACCTGACTCTGCACCGTCGTCCGCAGTTCATCTCGGTGTTTTAGGTTCAATGGACCGCAGCTTTGACTTTGCCGTTTCACTTCACTTTAACCACAGCAGCAGCTGGCTCTAAGAAACTAAAATAGCCTCAGAAACCCAGTGTGCAATACCTGTCAAGCACTAAACAGCTACTACAGTCACTGTCATGCTGGTGAACATCTAACAGCAAAAGAGTCAGATATTTCCCTCTGGAGTTGGCGGAAACCAAAAACAGTTCAAAGGAGAGTGAATATTCCTCAGGTGGCCTACTCATATGAATACTAATGTCGCTCCCTGTATGGGAAGATAAAACCCTGTTTACCAATAAATTCAGTTAAAAGGTGAAAACAGACAGTGTGGGATTTTTTCTGCTGTGTCCAACTGCCCTGAAATTCAGCTAATTAGTTAAATGACCAGTATAATGACCTCCCAGGTTGAGTACTAAAGTGTCACCTTTTTCTTTAATATTGTTATTGAAGCTACATATTGCAGTATAGCTCTTATTTTAAATGAAATATGAGACTTACAAACTGAATTTTGATTTTGCATTACATATTTTGCCACATGCATTGTGTGATATTTGAGAATGGTAATGGCTTGGCTGATACGAAGCAAGGATTTCTTGTTGTTTAAGACTTGTGGCAGAAATAGCTTCCTGCACTGGTAACAAGAAAACTATGAATATGTCCACCCTTCCCCTGCCAGCACCGTGGGCTATGTGGAATGACTTCGAAGTGAATTCATTTCATCTAAACTCTCACTGAGCTTCAGATCGTAAAATGTCGAAGACACGAGGGGGAAGAAGGAGAAGAGTCTAGACCAGAGAGAAAAGCTCCAATGTTGCTAACTCAGCACAATTTTTGAGAACCCAGTCACTACATTTCCTTTGCCATGCACTGGTGTTATTGCAATTACAGTTAACTCATGGCTGAAAACAGGTCATCAGCTTTCTCAGTATAAATGCTTATTTTGCTTTTGATACCAGATAGTGATTCAGCCATGTAATGACAGTTTTCATATTTGCAGTTCTAAGTGACGACTGCCAGCTGTGATATTCCCAGGAAGAAAATCTTCGAGCCACACAGGAAGGGTTCTGTTTCATGTTTGCACAGGCATCAATACATGTTTGTTTGGGATAATTAAGAGAAGAACTGCATCGTTAGTATAAGCAGGGCTAGCCGTAATCACAGCCACAAAGGAGTCCAACTTCTTCAACAGAAAAACCAAAGAAACAGAAACAAATTATTGGGTAAGTTAACCAACCATCTGTATAGCCGTAAAACTACAGTAAACATCACAACATTAGGACCGGCGCTGACATGAGGAGTGACGTCAATGTAGCTTCTTCCTGAGGAGTGGAGGGTTTCACTTCTGCAAATGTGCATCTTTTTATTGTCAGGGTGAGCTGTCCTTTACCACTGAATTACCGCACACATTGCAGGTCGTTTTCTAACTTTCTTCATTACTGATTATAGTGACTGACCGCTGTTGTTGTGGCATCTGTTTCGCCACAGTTCTATGAAGCCTCAGCTGATGGCCCAACACAAAGTTGTGACAAGTGATCACCTTGGTGAAACATTTCTATCCTGATGGGATCTTCCAGGATAACATTGCCTGTCATCCATAGAGCACGAGGCCTTACTGAATGGTTTGATGCGGATAAAAGCGGTGTGAATCAAATGCTATGTCCTTCGCATTGACCAGATCTTAACACAGCCGAACACCTGTGGCCATTTTTGGAGGGACGTGTTAGACACCGCTCTCTGCCACCATCATAAACACACCAACTAAAGGAATATCTTCGATTTATCTCCAGAGGCTCGTAGAATCAGTGCCAAGGAAGCTGCTCTTGTGGCGAGTGATGGCCCAGCGTCTTACTAAAACACTTTATGTTGGTTTTTCCTTGAATTTGTCACCCGTCCGTATATACAGTTATTCAAACATATCATTTTGGCAAACAGCAAAAACAAATTATATGTTGAGTGGTGTTGAAGAGATGTACAGTGTAGTTTGAGAGCTGAGAAATGAGAGAGAGACAGGGACAGAGGAAGGACGTCTTTCCTGCCTTTGTATCCTGTGTTCTGCTGACAGAAGCTGTTTTTTAGGAGATGAACCCCTCAAAAGCCAGATTAGCTGAGAGCCTTTTTTCCCCTTTAGTCACCAACCACTGGAATGATCTTTCTCTTCATAACCTCTTATTAAACATTTAATATCATCAGACATTTGTTGAGAATCGCAGCGCCGCAGAACAAATAGCAAGAGATGTCGCTGTGTCATATCTATCATGTCATATCTATATAATATTCGCAATTTATGCTGTGCTTCATGCCTTTTAATTCATTTTAATGCATAAATGCAACAACATATATATACTCTACATTATAAAATCAGTGATAGCAAAATAAGTATTCTCACAGCTGTTAACTGTTTCCCCTCAATGACGTGTCTCTCTGGTCACTGTCTGGTTGAAAATGACGGTTATCGCTTCTTCTGAATGTGATTCATTGACTGTCAGCGGCACACCCAACGCAACTGCACGCTTACACACAGGAAAGGGCGCCAGGCGTTACTTACTTTTGTACCACGTTCAGGTGACTCCGGTAGGAAAGGGAAAAGTTGGGGCCGTTTCAGGCAACGGACTGCAGATGGCACAAGTCAGCACACACACATTAAGGGCTTTATTTATATGATGGAATGCTGACAGAGGCGATCTAATGGGAAGTGTCCTTTCCACTTTATGACAGGAAGGCCACAATCCAAACATCAAGCATTTTAGGGCGTGAATCCCGGAGCTGGCCGCCACCACAGCCAGAACCTAAGATAGCCACTTATCTCCAGTCCATAATTGAGGCAGTGCTAGATTTTATCCCCTGCGAACTCTTAACTCTCAACTGCCTCTTTGCCATTTTAGCCAAAAAAATACAGCACAAAGCCGGAGGGCAAGTGGCAATGCAGGAAGCAATGTCATCATATTCTGTGACACGCGATGACAACGTCTGTAGGTTGGACTCTGTAAATTACCGCAAACCGGGGTAATGCTCTGATCCACAAGCATTTCCACACTATTTCAACCTCCCACCCTTGCAAAAAACAGGAAGTCTTTCTAGTCAGGAGAAATATCGGCCAAGCACCTTACCTACCCTCTGGTTTCCTGAGAAAGCTGGGAGGAAACTGCCGAACCTCGTAAAAGTGGTGACCTAAGCACATATTTGTGCCTCTCCAGCGGGGCATGACCACATAGCCCCCAGACTACCCCGGTTCTGCTTACAGATACACGGGAAGATCCAGGATAGGGCAGCCCCCCTCGACTGACTCTGGAGGCATCAGGGAATAGTTGGACTGTGTTTATGTAAGTCAGCAGAAAATGCTGGTCAGCGCGCTGAACACTCATCAGTTTTATTCTCTTAGATGATTTGTCAGCCTCTCATCGTTTCCAAACTCCTGTGTCTGTTAATAATGGTTCCCTTGATCATGAATGATAAACTTATTATCACAGCCTCAATAAGTCCTACTTTTAAATTCACTCACACTTTCATGACGCTACACTGTGGAGTGGCCTCTTTTCCCCTTTTCTGTCATTTATACACACTGCACTCCCTCCTTTTGAAGAACAAAGTACTGCAGACTCAGCAAAATCCTCCCAGATCACATGACAGATCATTAGGTGCAACTGTTTTAAAACTTCCTGTGCATTGTGCAAGGCTTGTTTTTTATTTCTGTTTCTTTTTTGTAATTTTATAAAGTAAAACAGTTTTTGGCTTGTCAGATGAAGAAATTAGTACAAGTACATGCATATAGATTGTTATACGCTCTTTAACACTGTCTTCCCTCAGCCTGTTCAAAAACAGTGTGTGAATGTACGATGGCTGTTCGATATTGCCATCTTGTGGACAAAGAGTTGCACCTCAGGACACAGAATCAACACAGCAGTCACAGCGCATGACATTTAAAAACAAATATGTTTGTGCTTTGAATTTAGAGATTGAGTTTCCCAATCTCAGGTATTGGTCCAATTGTACCATGGACTTCTCTGTCTCTTGTCAATGTAGCACAACAGTCAGACCCTGTCTCTTTAAATATTTGCTCTGCCTTACCGAAAACCTCACTGGATGTTTGCATAATCCCGGACAAATAAGAAATAACCTAACGGTGTCTCCAAATAACAAGAATTTATCAAAACAAAAACATAAGAAATATTTTTTGTTTATGCACTAACAGTGATTCTTCACTTTTTCAGCATATTTGTCAGCTTTCATGTGGTGGCCCGAGGGCTCCTCTGCTTTTCATCCAGTACATACTGGGTAGTTTTCAGCTTCCACTGTCTCTGACTATAAATATAAATATAAATCAAGTTACAGAATATATTGTTAAAATATATCTATATATATTATATTATATAAACACATCTCAAGATAACACCTGGCAAATATTGCAATGACCACTGGTTCCTATTTGTGTTGTGCATTAAAGCCTTAAGGTGGGTTGTGTCATGTGGCTCCTGGCCCCCTTTCTACTATCATAGATTCCTAATTGTATAATTAAATCAATCAAATTAGATGTAATGCTCTGCAATGGCTGACTAAGGTATTGTAAAAGAAACATAGACTTAAAAATTTTGGAGTTTCCAAACATTTGATCAATATTGCTGCACTGTTGACACTGATGATGACAACATGGTCCCCTTGGAGATGGATAATCATTAACAGACATGTAGGTTAAAAGACTAAATAGGGAGTGATACACTACACCATTTGTCCTCTCAGAGGTTCATCATGAGGACTGATGTCGTTCTGCAGCTGGGCTTCTGTAGCCTGTGCCTAACTCTGGCACTTCTTGGAGGGGGAATGTATGTATTTCTCATTTCATTGACACAAATAATATTGTTTGCATTCACTTACTAAAGATTTGGTGGACTATTTCAGGGGAGTGGATATTCCTGATCCACCAGAAGTACGTTGTGCTTGGAGCACCTGGTCAGAGTGGGGTCCTTGTGATCCTTGCACGCAAATCAAAGTGAGTCGTCTTAAAATGCGGTCAACTTAGTCTAATCACTATGTAGTACAGTCTTGTATATGACAAACTACACTGTTTATTTGTTTGACTTCTGGCATATAGCTTGCCTGAAAATGAAAATGTCTGAATGCTGTGTGTAGGTTCTGTGGCAGTCTCCAATTTGAGCCTAAAATACCTCAAATTAATGTTTTTCAACTTACATTTCAAACCCTTTAATATCAACTGTACTGTTTTAGTAGTGACAGAGTGGTCTTGCCTTTGTAAAGTAGATGCTTAGCATGTTATCATTTGTGACCCCCAGAGGCGCTCTCGCAGTGTGCAAGTGTTTGGTCAATTTGGTGGCACCTCCTGCCAGGAGTCAATAGGGGAAAGGCAGCACTGTGTACCAACTGGGAGGTGTGAGAAGCCACCTCCACCTGTGTGCACTGACACGGAGTTCCAGTGCGAGTCAGGTACTTTTTTAAGTCAGCTGCATATCTTTCTTTTTATTGTTCTGGACCTGATTACTTTAACACACATCCTTACACAGGTTACTGCATTAAGAAGAGATTAATGTGCAATGGGGACTATGACTGTGAGGATGGATCAGATGAGGACTGTGACCCTGGGCATAAACCCTGTGGTACATCAAACATCGACACCAATGAGCAAAGCAGGACAGCAGGATATGGGTAAGAATCAGCTGTTAAAGACAAATAAAGATGATTTATACATATTCATATGCAGCCATATGAACGTAAAAAGGGAGGCTTTGTCACTACACTGGTGGCAATATTTGAAAAATATTTGCTAAAGCAGTATTTAAAAGAGATACTTTCTTATTTTATCTGTGTTATATTACAATAAAAACAATAAAAAATATTTCCTTTGTACTCAAAAACTTTTTCGCACAATGAGAACATCAATACTGTTTTGATTTGGATTAGGTGAGGGAGAAATAATTGATCCTACATATGCATTGTGAGGCTTCGTTGAATGATTTTGCATCAATGCAGTGAAGTCTATAAACGACTGTTTGTACTATTTTCAACCGACTGCCATTTCTGGTGTTTGGCACCACTGAAACATAGAAATTGTACTTCCCGTTACATTCTAGACCACGCAAAGATGCCAGAGCAGCAAATGAAATAAAATCAGAGCCGAATTAAACCATGTATAGAAATCCGAAATTGAGATGCTTCAGGATGAGTCAATGAGCTTAGACTATCTACCCAGGTCTTATGATAAGCTAAGCTAACCACCTCATGGCTTACCAACATATGAATGGTATCAATCTTCTCATCTAACTGTCTGTACGAAAGCATAGTTTCCAAAATGCTGAACTAGTGTTTGAAGGAAGAGTAATAGAAACTATACATTAGTAGTATTCCCAAGTACTTTTCAGACCTTTGAAATTCAACAGAGTAGCCATAATGCTGTATTGTCCTAGAAGTAACAACTGTATCCACGCACCAGAATCAACATCTTGGGTTCAGATCCTCGAATGAACCCCTTCAACAATGATTACTTCAATGGGAGGTGTGATAGAGTGAGGAATCCAAATACCGGGCAGTATGACAGGCTCCCCTGGAACGTTGGTGTCCTAAACTATGAGGTGAGCCAGAATAATTTTTCTGATCATATCATGGGGATTCGTTCATTATATACATATATTTATGTATGTGCATTTGTGTGTGTGTGTGTGTGTGTGTGTGTGTGTGTGTGTGTGTGTGTGT
>JAOXYL010000042.1:9590291-9602205 GCA_028564955.1 Terapon puta
TGTGTGTGTGTGTGTGTGTGTGTGTGTGTGTGTGTGTGTGTGTGTGTTAATGTGTCTGTGATATGATGATATGTCATCAGGAATTCTGAAATGTCTGTTTGGCTCCCAGACTCGAGTGGAAGAAGTAGCTTCAAAAGAAATCTACGAATCCACACACAGCCTCGTGAGGGAACTGCTGAAAGAGACGACCTCTAAGATTGATGTTGGGCTTTCCTTCAAATTCACCCCAACTGATTCCATGTCCAATGTTTCTATATCTGCCGGAATAAACCAACAGTACGAGAGGAGCACAATGATCAAGGATGTCACAGAGAGGTCCAATGTTAAGGTAAATGTCAGCTTGTGGCAAATAGTTGACACTGCAAAGTAAAAGAATGAACAAACTGGCGTTGTCTGAGATCTAAAACTATACAAACCATATTGATTGATTAATTTTTCTACTTCAACACTTAGAACCAGAGCTTCATGCGGGTGAAGGGCAGCGTACAGCTCAGCACCTATAGGCTACGCTCCCGTGATCTCCAAGTGGCCAGTGATTTCCTGGAGCATGTCAAATCTTTGCCTTTGGAGTACGAGAAAGGTATTTATTTTGCTTTCCTGGAGGACTACGGAACCCACTACACCAGAAACGGAAAGTCTGGCGGCGAATATGAGTTGATCTATGTTCTAAACCAGGACGCCATCAGGGAGAAAAGTATGTGTTGCCCGACAACTTCTCACATTGTTGACCATATAATAAAAGTGACAATGCACTCACGCTGTTTACTTGTACTGTTATCCTTGCAGATCTGACAGAGAGAAGGATTCAAGAATGCGTCAAACTAGGAATCACGCTGGAACTTAGTGGCATACCCTCTGTTGATCAAGCACAAGCACACGCAACGCCCCTTGACCTGTGTACACCTGTAACATCAAAAAAAGAAGGTCTGTTGTCTCTGTCTTACCTGGTCACACTGATGAGTAAAGCTTAGAGTGTATATATTTACATTATAGGTGTGGATTTTCATGGAGGCCATGAAGGAGGTGAAGGAGACTGCAATCTGTGTCCTGTGTGAAACCAAAAGTAACTTGATTTTTAAAAAAAAAACTTGTGAATGTATTTACATCTCATCCCCTACATTGTTTCCCTCATTATTTCCCTTACATACATAACTCAGCTGATGTACTTTCAAACCACAACATTTTCCTAAATCTAACTAAGTGCCTGATCTGCCCAAAACAAAGTAATAATATTTGGATGCACATCCTCAAAACAGAAGTAAGTTAACAATTGGTGTATCATGTTCACACAAAATTTGACTTTGGTGTTTGCACTGCATGTCATTTGAAAGTTATTATTTGAATGCATATTGAAGTGACCATGTTGCAACCAAATTGAGTGGGTAGCTTCGTCCTGGTTATCCGGGGTATAGTCATAGCTCATGTTTTATCTTTTTAACAGTGGCTAAAAAAGCAAGAATGAGCTGTGTGAAGAAATATGAAGAGTCTTGACCCAGAATATAAAATCTGTTTTTACATGTATTTCAAGCCTAACCTCTGAGACCAAACCTCTCTTTTTGCATAAGACCTTTACGGTGCTGAGTATGAGTAAGATTCAAAGTGTGCATCGATTGTGGACAGTTACTAAACTTGATCCCTTGTTGCCTCACAGATGAAAAACATGGAAAAGCAGTGGTGGACCAGGTGATGACATCAGTCAGAGGAGGTTCTCTAGAAACAGCTGTTGCTATGAGGGCTAAATTAAATAAGGAAGGAGTGATGGACGTTGAAACATATAGGGAGTGGGCCAGGGCTGTCATCAACGCCCCTGCCCTGATTCACAGTGAGGTAAGAATGGCACACTGGCACAGCAAAGCTGTTACAACTTCATTATATGTGTCACATTATGGTGCAGTGTTTTTAGCAATCCTTGCAGTGTGGCAGTTTCTGGCTGTCGGTGGTTTGGTCAGTCCACCGCTTTGGTCCAAACTGAAACATCCCAACAACTATCACATGGATTACCATGACATTTTGCACAGACACTGAGGATGTCAACAGAGTGAATCTTAGTGATGGTGGTGATCCTCTAACTTCTCCTCTGGTGTCACCATGACGTTGACATTTGATCTTTTTAGTGAAATTTTTTTGGTGATAAAGATATGACAGTGAATGTGAGACAGGAAAGACACGCAGCAACGAGACCACAGCAAAACGGGGTCCGCTGCACTGAGACTCAGGCCTCCAGCATGTGTGCTCTACCACTCAGCCACCTGCGCCACATTACCCAGTACTTTTAAAACTGCCAGCCTCACAGAACTGCTATCGTAGCTGTAGACTCGATAGAGTCTTATTATAGGACTTTTGAAAAAAACATGCATCATGTTCTAATTAATTTATTAAATTATATTGCAGAAAGTGAAATGGTGCACATGTTATCTTGTTTCTTACAGCCAGAGCCCATCTATATGTTAATTCCACTGGGAATGCCAGATGCCAACACCAGGGTGTCCAACATTAAGCTGGCCATAGCAAACTACGTAGCAGAATATAACGTGTGCAAGTGTAAGCCTTGTCAAAATGGAGGCACTCTTGTTCTGCTGGACGGAAAGTGTATATGCCTGTGCCCTCACTTGTTTGACGGCCTGGCCTGCCAGAATTTCAAGGTCGACAAAGTTAAAGTCGTAGGTAAGAGTGAACAGTGGGAAAACAGGGAATCTAAAACACGCAGTCTCGCAAGTGCCATGCATATCACTTCTTCTTCTCTGTTCTTTTATGTGTTAATTTGGACAATGTTTCGCAGATGCAAGACCGCCTGTTAATCATGAAGGCAACTGGTCATGCTGGACTAGCTGGTCCAGGTGCACGGGAGAGAGGCGCACCAGGAGACGCAGCTGTAACATAGACGGGCTCCCTGCAGGTACTGTGTGCAGAGGAGACCTAACCAGTGAAGAACCCTGCAGAGCGGAGAAATGACCACTTTCTGTCTCTTCCTTACACGCACACACACTCACTGAGAGCGAGCATATGTCTGAAAAATAAAAATCAAAAGATTTAAAGTCATCAACATGTTTGTCTTTACGTGCTTAGTCAGGGAACAGAGCCATCTTGAGGTTGGTAATGGATAATGCAGTTCATACAAGTGTTACCATGTGAATCTTGAGGCACAGAGTACACAGTTTCAACAAATTTTATTTTCTACTAAATCCACTGGTGGACTTCTTTTACATTTAAAGGATCCACTGTATCCCAGGACACCAGTACAAATGTCACAAATGAAGATGAACAGCCATGAAACAAGCAGCAGGCATAACATGTCAGTAAAGTTAAGAGCATAGTAGTGTCAGAGTCCTTCACTCGGCACGGTAAACTTTGATGTTTGTACTGTATCAACACCGGTTTGGATTCAACTGACCCTGTAGGGTTTTTTTTTTTTCATTTTGGCCTTTGTCTCAAGCTCTACTACTATACTATACTAAAAAATAAAAGCAACTTCAAGAACTTTGGTTGAAAAGTCTGTGCTGTCTGTTGCAGCCCAAGAGTTTTAGCTTCTTGATTAGAAAACAACTATGTGTCTTTTCACTTCAGTTCACTTAAAATGGTGTTGGGCTGAAGTACGTATTAATGGGCAAATAACTCATCTTTAAAAGCACGGACACATTCCAGCTGGCTGTGCAGCACAAATGAGAACCAGATGAGTGGAGGCAGGAGAGAGCAAACGGACACAGAGGACAACTAGAGATTAAGGTGTTGGACATAAACACCACATAAAGAAGGACACAATGTGTGCATTTAAATTGTGCGTGCTTCTGTTTCACATTTGTTTTGTTTTTTTCATTGAAGATGCTTTGCTAAATCTGGAAGTCTTTCAAACTCGAGCGGAAACACAACAGCACCCTTATACTGTAAGCATTTCACTCCATTAGTGCCACTGAAAAATTGTACGAAGGAAAAAAAATCCTCATCAAAAACAAACCTTGTATATCTGCTTCCAACTAACTGTATTTCTGTGATGGCTGAAATGCGGGGAGACTAAGTTATTGGGCTGCAAAATAAGTAATGATGATAATTCAGAGAGATTGTTTTTGGTAAGTGTACTTCTTTTGTGGCTGTTTGTACAACTTGTTGCAGATCTGGCCTCAACAATGGCCAAAATTTATGACTGTTGAACTTTCCTCAGGCAATTCCACAAGCTCCAAATGTGCAAATAAAAATGAAAAATTACAAAATATATTGTGTATGTGGATTCACGGAGAGACTCATTTGAGATACTTCTGGGAAATAATCATGACTCAAATCCATTTCACTGCGGGATTACAGGTTCACTGGGACACGTTCATAGAACAGAGACATCTCAGTGCTATTAGAAAGACAACAAAAAAACAGACTATTAATGATTGTGGATTTGCTCTCACAATGGGTGAAAAGGTTGACTTTGATTTCCATGTTTGCTTGTGGATTTGAGCTCAGTCTCTTAGCAGTGACACTTGCAGGCATGACTGGAGATCCTCGTGCCAGATGAGTGCTTTGTGAGGCTCAGCAGTGAGTGTGCTACCGCAGCCTTGCACAATATTTAGGAATGTGCACAGACCTGTAAAGGGGACATTTGCTTACACTTTCTCTTCTGCCTATTGTAGAGGAGACTTTCTGAAGTGAATTTGCATCTTTTTCTCAACCCTACAAATCATGACTGGAAAAACAAATAATGAGTATTGAGCCCTTAATATGATTAAAACCCTTTACAGGTTTTAATAAAATACTTCAGAAAGGAAACAAATACAACAACTTCAACTCTGAATATTTGACTGTTAGATGTAATGTAGGACTTATTGATTTGATTTCCTTAATATTTATTGCTTTTCCTTCCTCTCTCAGTAAGCTTTCCGGGAATATCACCGCATGTCATCACTCAAATATGGACAAGAGTAAATCCAGAAGATTGTGAGAGTATGTGTGTATGTGCGCGTGTATGTCTGTGTGTGTGTGTGTGTGTGTGTGTAGTGGGGGGTGATGAATGCATACTTGAGAGGTAACCACTGGGGGTGGTACCCCCTGGCCCTTAGGATGTCAGCATAATGGAGTAAAACTGTGGAACCTTATTGAGCTCCAGGGAGACCCCATTCACTCCGGACAGCAACCCAGCCTTGAGCCATTATCTTAGCCTAAAATGTTTTGTTCTTTCTTTGGCCTTCAACAGAACGGCTAGCACAAAATAATGAACCCCCCTTCACCAATGGACTGCCCAATTCTCTTTTTACTAATATTTACTCTTTTTTACAAATGGAGTAACAAGTGAACATTTAAAGCTTGAATGATTTCAAAGTCTGTTTGAGAAGGTGAGAACTCTGGTATTTAATAGATCATATTCTCAAAGTAATGTGTTTGGTGCTGGAAAAACACTTTTTTCATTTTAGACATATTCAGTGTAAATGTTGTAATGTGATAATTCTGTAGCAAAACCTGCAAAAAAAGAGAGAGGGAGACATTTAACACTTAATGTGCTGCATAAAAGAATCTTCATAGTCAAATGTGAAACCTACATTTGGTCTTAAACATTTTTTCCTTTTTCTGCCATTAAAAACATATACAATACATACATGCATAGTACTCAAAGTTCCAAAAGAAATATGTTAGCAAACAGAAAACACACACTTCATTTTACTTTATAAAACCTTCAATCCACAATTCTTGAAACTTGTTGCTCCAAAGCTCCTAAATGAATTCCAAGCTTGCTTTCAAAATGTGAACCATTGTTGTCTCATCTCATAAACATATAGCCCTTGCTTTTGGTGAAAAAGAAATAAGGGAGATTTTTTTCCTAACAAAAGCCCTTGTACGGGTGTGAAAGGAGCCCCTCGCACTCTTAAACGCCTGGACACAGTTGGAGTTGCCCCCTCCCCAGTTCCCTAGGTCACTAAAGGCATTGAAGTTTTAGAGGGCTGCTACGGCAGATTACTCCACACAGCTGTCCCAGCACCGTGGAAATGAAGTTATGCCCCTTGTCAGCTATGTTTTGTGCCTCCCCCCCTCCTCCGTCTCTTCTCCTCCCGTTTCTTAAAACTCTGCAGCTCACCGTTCCTCGGCTGGGCTGCAGGAGGGGATCATGGGAGGCGACTAAAGGACAATTCCTATCCATCCCTTGCCAATAGAGAAAACCTGATTGGCTGATTAAATATTCCCTCTTTGCATCATTATTCAGAGAGGCTTGAAATCCCTGACATTCAACCCAGCACAGCCCTTCTCCCATACCAGACCCTTCCCCCATTAACCCTCAATCATAAATCAACCCCTCCTCCACCTTTCCCACCTCTCTAAAAGCCCAGGGTGCTGCTTTCCTCCAGTCGAGGCCCCAGCCTCCAATTATTGTGGGTCACTGAGGTTTATTCACTTCACTTTGCCTTTGCTAAGTTTGTTTATTTTCAGCCCAAACTGAACTGTAACCCAAATCTAGAAACACATTAAAAAGTTTCAAATGAGGGCCCGTAACTTAAAAAAGAAATAAAATGGCCCTTGTTTAAAAGTTGGTTTCACAAGCAAAAAAACTGCTGCTATGTAATCAATACACCTCTGCTGCTTAGTCTGCCATGACCATTAGCTCATGGAGGATCATGTTAGCTCACTTTAAATATTGCTGTGTGACTGACATTATTACATCAGTCTGCTGACTTTAAGACATATGATAGTGCCTTATGTTTGGAAAAAGACAGAAAAATAAGAATCCTTGTGTGCTGCTGCTACGACAGTGGTTTCTGCCAGTAAATAGTTATTAGACAAACTATTAATTATTAGAGAAATAGACATGTGTTTTGTTTGTTTTTTTGCTTCATACCCAGGTGTATTAAGTTTAGATAATGAAAAATGCTGATTCATATTCATCAGTATTTTTTTACTTGGTAGACTGAATCATTTAGTCATCTA
Organism: Terapon puta; assembly: GCA_028564955.1. NCBI lineage: Eukaryota > Metazoa > Chordata > Actinopteri > Centrarchiformes > Terapontidae > Terapon > Terapon puta. The sequence continues at coordinate 9,597,186 of JAOXYL010000042.1, forward strand.
TAAAACACACAAAAAAATACGTATAACAAGTGAAGTGAGACTAAAAGAACACATCAAATAGTTTTTATTGTCCAACCTACTGTCCAAAGCTAAAAGTATTACATTTACAATGACACAGAATAGAGAAAAAATGAACAAGCCTGACTTTGGAGAAGCTGGAGTCACCAGATGTTTGATCGCTTGCGTGATAAGCGATTAAAATGAATAACAGATCATCCAAACATGTCATTGAAGAAATAGTTTCAGCTGCTTGTTTACACAAAGAGAAAGAAAATCTCACGCACTCGACTGGTTCAAAAAGTGGAGAGTTTTAGTTTTGATTTAAGTTGAGAAAATGGTCTTTTCGGGACTGTCCAGCAGTCAAGCCCGAGCTGTAACTCCTCAGCAGATATGAAACAAAGACTTGTAGAGAAACAACTACCACTTTACCCGAGTCTTAATGTCTCTCTCTCTTTCTCTCTTCATGGTTTATACACTATCTCACTTGGTCACTGGTCCACATTGGGTGGAAATGAGTACAACTGAATTAGAAGCAGCTCTCTTTATTCCATGACTGGATGTTTCAAAATAGGCTCAACAGGAAAAAGACAGTCTGGCCGCTGAACAATTTTAAAAAATGCTTTTCAAAGTTCCACTGGGGCTCAAAGAGGGAGTACGTTTTTTTCATTGCCACTGCACTAACCTAACTAACAGTGTCTGTCATCAAACAGATTTGCAAAATCAGGCAAAAATCATTTCTTCTCCCAGAAGCAAGCATTACGTCATAATGTAGATGTGCATTCAGTGTGATAATGATGATTTTTATCAAACTGTAAGAAGAGAACAATTTGAGAAATGACCAAAGGAACGTCATTACAAAATCTACTTAAAGTGAGGCTGCATGTTTGCTTTTCCTTAGTGTAACCTAGAGAATGAAGGGCTCAGGGCGGGGCGGAGGGGACGTCGGCCAGGCAACAGTTTGAGTTATGATGAGGCAATTTTAATGATGTCCTGGTCCCTGCACCAAAAGCCCCAGTTGACTCCTTTCTGTTTCGGCATGGGAAAAAAGCACAACATTCCTATTTTCCTCCAGCGCCAAAAGTTAATTGAAAACATTTGAGGGCAAAGTATGGTCTGGGGCCCCCATATGATTCTCATCCCTTCATTATCCTCAACAATAATAAAAAGGCATTACAATTATTAATGGATGGCGTAAGGGCCTGCTCTCTTAAAGTGACAGTGACAGGCTTTTGCTTCTGACAACAAAGGCCCAGAAAGGCCTTCACCGCATCAGTCTGTTGGTATTTTTTAACAATCGCTGCCACTGTAGGATTTATTATTTGGGTCTTTCTTTTTAAGACAGTTTAAAGCTTAATGGTATCTTGCGATTGTTTTTTTTAGAGTTAAGCCATTTTGTATAATAAACCAAACTATCCTAAAATAAGTCATCCTCATAGTCTCAGAGGGAAGTTAGAAAAAGCCACTAAACATCTCATAATAAGAGAACTGTTGTACAAATGAATGTAGAACTGGACCGTCTCAGCAGGAGCGAGACCGAGCAATAAAGCTGAACTTTCTCACATAACTCCTCTGTCTTCCTCTGGGATAGCTGTCTCCTCCTGCTCCCCCCACTCCCTGAAAAGGGTGACAGAGGAAAGGAGTGAATGAAGTGCCCCCGCATTGTGCCGCTGCACCATTGTGTGTTTTGCATCTCCATAATAGAGGTGCCACTCGACTTCTCTTCCAATCAATGGCCTAGTGGGCCCATCTCTTTTACTTGAAGAGCAAAATGGCTGCTATCAATGGTGTCAAGGCCCATTATCACAAGTGAAGGAGGGGACTCTGTTTTTTTTTTCAGAGATGGAGTATAGAGAGTGGACTTACTCGTAACATGAGTCACCAGCATGTAAACACACATTTACCCTGAACCATTGGTGCTGTCACTGGTGAGGAACTGCATTATACTCTGAAAATAGAAATCCTAAAATCTGATTGTCTCTAAAATGCTGTTTTTAACAACATCCAGTAAGTGTAGGCACATTTGCAAAGTATAAAAGTTATACTGCTTTCCATCGCTGCTGCTTTGGAAATATGCTAGATAATGCAACAAATGTACTAATTAATAAGAATTACTGATTAAAACATATAAAAGATTTATATGTTTGTAGGCCTATAACTTTTTTTCAGAAGTCAAAACACAAGTTAATAATACTTTGGGTAAACCCAGAACATCAGAAGAACTATATTATACTATATCATCATTTTGACTATGCACTGTTTTTAGATGTTACACATGGCAGCACGTATAGTGCAAAAAGGAGAGAGGAGAGGCAAGTTTCTGCAATCACTGTACTTTCAGTGACACCCAATGAATAATTATGTTTAATGCATTCAGAGAGATTTGCTCCGTGATCCACATGATGATTGCTTTAATCACCACTCCAGCACTTGTTTTCGAAAGAAATTAAAACGATGAGATTTTAACTTTTTAAATGTTTGCTAAACTTCATAAAATTAATTTCCAGTACTTAAGTTTATTATAAACACACACACACACACACACACATACACAAACACACACCCGCTTTACACACACACACACCATACAACAAGTCATACAACTTTCAAAGAAATCATTTTAAAATTCTCTTTTATTTAGTGTGGATGTACATTCAGAGCAGTGTGTTCATAATGGGCACTTAAAATCTCCACTCACCCGAACACAGACAGTGTGTCTTTGTGAAGACTTCTAACAAACACATGGGGTGAGGATAAACAAACTGACCTAACACTTCTTGGCTCCATTTGTGCTGCAAATCCCCAAAGTGGGAGGAGGAGGGTTGGATGGGGGGTTTTACCTCCCTCTCCTCTGTTTGAACAGTTTTCAAGACTTAACACTTTATACCTTGTGCAAACATCCATGTTGACAAGGTCAAGTGTATCACTCTTTAAGAGCTTCTAGTGTAAGATGCATTATCTGATCTGGAATTGAGACTAATTCCAGAGGCCTACATCAACTTTGGTTTTTTAATGAAGGGGTTTGTGGAGAAAGTCTCCACACAGCCGGCGAAAGAAAATTGCTGTGCTTTCACAGAATGCCTCTGATATGGTCACATAATGGTAAATCAAACCCGGTATAAAAGACTTTTAGGCACTTTGAGACTAAACATTTTTCCTTCTTTGTGGTCATGATGCAGTAAAAGAGTGTGACTCACCTACTCTCACAGTGCAAATCTCTTGTCACTCATAAACAAATATTTTGACACATACAAGTTTATACAATATACTGTACAATTTATCTTTAAGTGGCTGGCATAGAAAAATAGGCTCCTGCAGCGTCATCAAAACAAACGTGTAACTGAAATATAACTAATAGGCTACACATGGCCTTGATCTGATCCACAAACATTTGCATGCTTTTGACATGAGTGATTAACAAACAGCATATGTCCTGAATTGCATGAACGTGTGCGGAGCTGTGGCAGAGAGCTTGGGGTTTGATTCAACAGCCCCACAACAACAGAGAAAGCCGCCTCTGGTGATGTGACTTCATCTCTGGTTCACCCCGGCCGCAGCTTTTCAGATTAATTTGGTTAAAACCAAAATGGTGGTCAGGGCACGCAGCGCAGTCTGACAAGTTGGGGAGTCACCGGAGCTCTCCACGTACTGATTATTCTCCAGCTCCCCGTAGTCGTCATCTGGGTCCTCCTCGGAGTCGGAGAAGCCGCTCCCCGCGAACCTATCGACGGGATCGGAGCAGAAAGTTTTCATGCTGACTTTAATGTACTCGCAGATGTTCCTCTCCGTGCCGTCGCACACACATGTGTCCAGCTGCTGCGCCTTGGGGATGGAGCGCATGTTGGCAATCACCCTGCGACACCCGTCCGAGCACCTCTCCCCTCCGAAAAGTTTGCGGCAGTGGACCAAATAATCCCTCATAGCGGAGCTGCAGGCCGGGTCCGCCTCGCACTGCCGCCGGGCCTCGGTGCAGCCCATGGTGCTGGTCCGCGGCAGGCACGGCTCGATGGCTTGCTTGGTGCCCCTGCAGACCGGGTCCAGGGCGCAGTCGCAGTCCTCCAGAGCCGGGCCGCTCTGGGTCAGGTTGAGCTGGATGAGGGACGAAATGCAGTGGCTGGGACACTTCTTGCGCTCCCCGCTGATGACGGACGCGCACGCATAGAGGTACTGGTCGTACGCGTAATGGCACTCCGGCTCGCCGTGGCACTTGAGGATGGCTTTCCAACAGACCAGGCGGCGGCTGTGGTTCGGAGACCCGACGCACGAGCCGACGATCAGGATCAACACAGAGCCTATCAGAGCCGCCGTCCGCTCCATCAACATGGCACGACCTGCCATTTCCGAGAAGACTGGATCTTAAAAGCCTTCCTCATCAGGGATCCTGCTGTTCGTTCAACCCGAGGTGGTTTCACGTCATGTCACAGTCGGTGACTCGGAGTCGGCGATTCTAGTCGGGGATGGCCGCAACATCATGGCAACATCGAAAAAGTTTCAGTGGTGATCCAAAGTTTTCACCTCTCTCCAGTCCCGCTTTGCGTATCCGGAGTCCAGCAGCGCGCAAAGAGCAGAAAGTCCTGACGAAGTTTAACCGGAGGCGAAGAGACTTATTTCACAAACTCCAGAGCGGTTATCCTCCTTCCTGAAGCCCCTCGCCCCTTCCTACCTCCGGCCAGCATCAGCTCAGACTCTGGGATGAGAGCTGAGCCGCGGTGGGCCGGTGAGGTTACCGCCACAGCCTCCTCTGATTGGTCCGAGGCACTGTTGTGATGCCGCGTCACGCGCCAGGCAGTGACGCGAGCTACCATTTTTGAACTGAAGTAAAAAGGAAACTTTCTCCAGTGACACTTTCAAAAAATGTTGTAATGGCTTTTAAAGACTGTTTTTTTTTTTTCAAATTTTAAGATGATTTGGCCAGTTTAGTTTCAAAAGATCACAAATGGCAATTAGTGATATCTACGTTTTTCACAGTGATGATAGATAGATAGATAGATAGATAGATAGATAGATAGATAGATAGATAGAT
>JAOXYL010000042.1:9604484-9616693 GCA_028564955.1 Terapon puta
AGAGAGAGAGAATTAGAGAGAGGGGGAGAGAGGAGAGGGAGGAGAGGGAGGAGAAGGAGTCAATATTAAAAAGCTGCCAAGTGTTTTTCTGCCTGCATTTTTTCTTTCTTTTTTTTTCCTCTGCGGCTCATGGAAACTTCTCAGATGTCTGTCTTAGATATGTTGATACTTTTTTCTTCATTCTTTTCACACGGAAAAGAGGAATTCATATGCTTTTGGTGAAAACAAGAAAAATAACTTTTTTTTCTGCATAGTCATTACATGAATGTAAAGCATAAGTGTCATCTGGAACCAAGAAGCCAACCCAGCACTGCAGTTGCTGTCTGGTATGTACCTGAAAGATTATATCAAATCTCTTGGATCTCAAAGTGATTTGAGCCAGATTACTGACATAATATGAGTCTGTCATTCATCAATTACTGGATGGATTTCAATGAAATTTTTATACAAACATTCATGACGGTAATGATTTTGGTGATCCACTGACGTTTGCTCTAGCACCACTTTTTAGTGAAATGCAGAGACAACTGTGGGATTGATTGTCATGAAGTTTGGGACATACATTAAAGATGATTAATCCTGCAGAAGTAGTTTATTTCCCGACTTTTTGCTTCACACAATCAGCAGGTGTTTCTTTACACAGTACTTGTTTAACAAAACATCCCCCCAACCTCCCATGTTGATTAGCACGGTGCTAAATCTTGAATCTAAGATGATGAACGTGGTAAACATTATACCTATTATTCTGGTAGGCTGAAATTAGCAGTAGCATTGAGTTCACTGAAATAATTTCCTCTCCATTATTCTTCCAGGACTCCAACACGCCCTGTGCGTTTATCACATCAGAGATGCCTTAGGACGATACCACATGTTCTGAGACTCGGTGCATCCCTCTGGGGGAAGCCGTGTGCCGTGGGCAGGAAAAGGATTTGACTTTGAACTGCGAGGAGAACACAGCCATGAGTTCAAGCGTGGGTCACTCTGGCTGTAAAGCAGTCAATAGTGCTCAGAAAGTCATAACCGTCCCAGCCAAAAGTTTGGAACACGGCACGATGTGAAGCTTAACAGACAGACAATTGTTTTGTTGTTTCAGCTCCCCATCAGCGAGACTCTCAGATTCCCTTGGCTTGTTTCGCCGAACAGATTAACACCATGACAGGCAGTAAAGCTGGGTAACGTTACAAAAAGATTCATGTTCTGGTTGTTATTGTTTCGCTTGCAGGAAAGCAGATGGGGCTGTTAAATAGATCGGAGCAGAGAGTTAAACTCCAGACAGAGAGGTGGACGCTGGTTTCGCCATCACAAAGGAGGGTAATTGATAGTGGGTGTTGTAGTAGATTAATGAGGTCTGTGGTGAAGTCAGTGTTATATGGAACAATGGAAACCCACCAAATTGCTTAGGCAGGCACTGTAGAGATACTCTGTGACACTGGCCAGGTAATGATAAGATAGCAGGGCCATTTCTCTGCAGCACAAAAAGAGGAGATAATGAAGCCACACAATGGTCCACAAAGGCAACACCACTGATGGCATCGGTGTCTAAAAAGTAGCTATTACAGGAGAAAAAGGCAGTCTAGGGCAGACAGGGGATTTGGTTTTGGTTTGAAACGTGACCTCTCCTCTCTCCTCTCCAAACTCTGATCGCATTTCTCCTCAGGAGGAAATAGCTCCTCTGGGACTGATATGCCACCGCAACCTCAACACAGAGGAGACATTGTTCACTACATGAAGACCTTACAAAGAAACGTGGAAAGAAGGAAATGACTTCCCGGCATCCGCATCCGTAAAAGAGGTGAAGAGAATGAAAAAATGAAGTACACCTCAAGTCTTAAATGGATAACTCTTGGTCACTGAGAAAGAAATCCATTGATTTAAAGCTGAAACTTACTCCCGCGAGTAAGCTTTAATCGGATCTACATTACGTTGACGGGCATGAATAGAGACGGCTGGATGAGGCGCCATAATTATTGGTGTGGCCCTTACGAATCTTCATGTGACGGTTTAATGACTGCTTATGCCAGCCACAGTGTTTAGTGTTAGGGCTTGCTGGGGTTTCTGCCAAGGGAAATTTGGTTGTCATATGCAAACAGTTGCAGTGAGCTAAGCTAACTGGCTGCTGGCTGTAGCCTTTCTCCTTAACAGACAAATATGAAAGTGCACTCATTCAACTTGCATTGTATCTTTCGCACGTCACATTGTTCATACTATGAATACTGTATATATGATTGCTCATTTGTGTCTACCCCTTAACTTTGAGCCTGAAAGTAATACAACAAGGAAAAAAGGTTGTATTTACTTAAAAGACACCTAAGATACTTTTGTCAGAGCTGGAGGGGATCACTGTGGGATTATCACTCTGTATGCACATACACATCCAGCACAGTGAAGTCCTTCGACAGAGTGGGGTAAGCAGGATACAAGTTTGCCGTTTTTTCCTTTCCACTGCACTTTCTATAACTCGGGCCGTCTGGCACTCTGCCCACGCAGGGCACATTTTGAGCTCACTGTTTAAGGCCGTTATCTGCCGTTTCAGGGGAGACAGAAATGAGATGTGACCCAGGGCTTCCCTGACATTTGCCTGAGTAATCCACAACGTCTGAGCAGCACTGAAGATGCTGTTTGAATAGCACGGGCCATTGTTCCTACATTATCTCTCTGGCAGCCTCAGGAGTATTCTTAGAGCCTTGGGCTATGCGAAGGAAACGCGTGGGCTGATTTATGACATTTTGGTTCATGCCAACATTTGCTGATGCGTAACCCCAGCTGACAAAGGTGTATCTCATTCCAACTCAAAGGCAGTCTGAGGTACAAATGAACCGCAGGACTGCTTTACATGGAAATAGTGACACATCCCTTGTGCAAAAATATCCAAACATATACAAATGCAAACACATACAAGAGCATCCTTTGATATACTATATTTTTGTTAATGCGGAAAGGGGGGCCTGAAGTCTGGTGGTTAGATTCCTTCCGTCTACATTACAGTTATTGTTCCTCAAATTTAATACACACACATACACTTCAAATGGAAGAAACACTGACTCTAAGCTTCTGAAGAGTCTGGTGGTCAGAGCTCAGATGAGGCTGTCTTCAGTGACAGTAACCACATGCATGCTTTTAATCCAAACACACCACCCTTTGAAAGGCGCAGCACCAGCGGTGGTCTGGTTCAACTGTCCCTATCCATGACACCATAGAATAAATCAAGATGATCTGAGTGGACATTTCCTACCACTTCCATAGAAAAATGCCACAAAATACATGGTTACTTACTGTATTTGACCCACCGCAAATCAAACAAGAAAGAAGATGAACCGTCTTGCAGGATTCAGGAATCACTCAAGGACATACATGCTCATTTTTGCCCCAGTGAACTGATGAAACTAATTTTGTGCTCCTCTGCCAGATATTTTACTGAGGCAGGCACTTAACATAAAGCAACCATTAGAGACATAGGTCTCATGTGCATGAGCAGATGGAGATTTTATAAGATATTCTGTCAAGATTAAACCAAAGTTACTGGGCCAGCTCAGTGCACTGCATGCATTAATGTTGCCTAGTAACATAACTTTGGAGAAAATATCACTTCTTTTCCCTCCAAACTGTATTAATGGTTCCTTCCATTCCAGACTTCCAGTCTTCAAACAAGGGTTTTCTCCAAAGTGACAAAAATGCTCACTGAGTAACCAGGCAGTTAATGGCAGGTTTTCACACTGTACTCTGGTCACTCAGATGAATCTGAGGCTTTGGATGTGGGAATATGAAATGTGGGCTTAAACCTGGGAAACTACTACGGATAAAAAAAAATAATAAGAGTAGCTCATGAGGTGGATGGTGGACAGGACTGGGGATGTATCAGGTACAAATATGGCTCCTTTCTGGACGAAGGTTGAGGCAGTATTTGGATTAGCAGTTAACTCCAGTCAGGGTGGTCTGGGATACAGAGTTTATGCTTAATTTAAACATAGGGCTCTCTGAGTCTGCGTACTGTCACTACGCTGAGAAAAGCCATGCTGATCAGTTAAACAATGGATGAGATGGCAGGTCGAATGTGTAGTCTGGTGACTGAAGATATAAAATCTTCTTATGGTGCACAACCTGGCAGAGAGAATCGTGTTTATACTGGGGGTCACTCGCTGAATAGATACTGTGTATAGAAATTGTTTTTATCTTTTGCTTATGAGCTACTGTACACTACAGGCACACAACCAGCTTTTACTCAGGACTATGTATTTGGGATTTTAGAAGCACAAGAAACAGTTATTCAAAAATCTAACCAAAAATTGTTTTCCACATCAGAGAGGTATACATAGATTCTTGCACTTAGAGAAATACTGACCATCTGAAAATAACATGTTTGCCAGTGCCTGGCTAGGGTGCGCCAACGCTGAACGACAGTGTCCCCAATTTGCATTAATGTTCAGCATCTTACTTTAGCATGTTTGCATGCTAATGTTTGGTCCTTATCACTACGTTTAAAGTACAGTTGAGACTAACGGGAATGTAATAGGTGTTATTTTTTATTAGTGCTATTTCTTCTTCTTTCTTCTTTTCCATCCAGTGCCAGCAAAACTGAGATGGGCTGCAGAGAGGGTGGAGGTTGTTGATTGAGTAAGCTGTCAGCTGTAGAGACACACCACAGACACAGCACCAGCACTCTTCATCAGAGTGTAAAGTAAACAGAGCCTGTCTGGACATGGACTGGATATCAGTCAGACAGTGAGGGGCTATAAAAGAAAACAACAGGTACTGACCTGTCATTGTTAGACAGACAAAAAGGACAAAACAGTGTGGAACAAACAAAATAAAAAAATATCTGAGATACCGTTTTGTATGATAAGTGAATGTTAACTATCACTTCAAACGAACAATAAATAAGTTGGGAAAAGTTGTAGTAACAACAGGATGTGACTAAAATATTCTGGTATGTTACCTATGACTGTTGTTTCAAGCCTCTGTTATATAACTTTAATTTGACATGGTTCTGCTTCAGTCAGAGAATCATTAATAGTCAGACAAAGGAAATGCCAGTCTTGAAACGCATGGGAAAGGCAGCCAAGCACATTTAACTGTAATCCTTAAAGTCTTCCACTTATTTTAACACTTATTTCAAAAGTGGGACCGTTATTCAAACCAAAATGTGTCAACTCATCTTAGTACATGAGCGCACACATGTACATAGCGTACACACACACACACACACACACACACACACACACAGTAGCAAGGGAAACATAAACAGGCAGGGTTTTGCTTTTCCTGCAAAATCTAAATATTGACTCAGTAACCTATAATCATACCCAGGCTGAACAAAATCGAAATAAACAAGTGTGCCTGTAATGTGTAAGTGTTTGTGTGCCTCGTGGGCACTGAGGCCCTTGAATGCTGACTCTGACAAACGCATAAAACAAAGGAAGTGGTGAGCAGCAGACAATGTGGACTCCATCCAGCACATTGGAGCTACATGAATTATTCTGCGTTCTCCGTATATACAAAGACGTCCTTTCAACAGCACAGAGCCGCCACTCTCTGATCAAACATCTGCTATCAATTCACATAATTTAACTTTCATATGACTTGCATACAATATTCTGCGGTCTTTAAATTGCCAAGGCGTAAGTAAAAAAAAAAAAGAGCAATAAAAATTCCATTATGTTCTCAGAGGAGTTTCCAAGTGACATCAGCAGCCACACAATTTTGTTATTATTGCATTATTAAAAGCTCATTAAGTTTCATATCAGACTTTGAATCTTTTCTTTTCCTTTGCTGGAAGCTACAGTACAATGGCAGGAAAGATATTGACTGTGCATACCATTGTAGAAGACATTGTTGTTCAGTTTAATAAAGTAAATAATAAATCAACATGCCTGATTGAATGAGGCTTTTATACTGTTGGATCTTTTTGTTTTTCTCATTGAGTCTTTATGGCTCATTAGCGAAGTGGCAAAGCTCAAGCATCTCCGACTCAGCTGAGGCCTGTAAGGGTTACGGATGCCAGAAATCATCAGAGGCTAACAAGGAAGCACAGGGCCTGAAAGAAATGAAAGTGGTTAATGGGCACAGACCACCTATTGCTCTCTAACTACCTGTCAGATTGGAGGAATTGTCGAACACCGAGTGGGAGACACTGTGGGAAATGCACTTCTTTGTGTTCTTGCCAAGATGAAAAAAACCTATACATGTCTGTCTATTAAATACCTTTGGAGCTGGTACCAGGAGACAGTTAGCTTTGCTTGACATAAAGAGTGAAAACAGGAAGGAACAGCTAGTTGGGCTTTGTCCAGAGGCAGCAAAATGCAAAATAAGCACCTCCGTACAGAAGCTTAAGTTTGTCGGTAGTCATTAAGCTGTCATTAAGCTGGTAAGTGGATTATGCTACCTTTGGATAGATCCAGGCTTGCCGTTTCCCTCTTTTCATTTTTTGAAACATCTGGGCTTGTGTCCCAAAATCCCATTATGTCCTAACAAAATGTAGTAAAAGGAGCTGGTCTCATCTTTCTTAGCAAGGATATGACAGGAAATCATTGGTCATACATTCCTAGAAATGGGAGTAACAGGCCGGTTGGATTCCCAGACTGGCAGATCATAACTGAATAAAAGATCAAGAGAAAGAGCAGGTCTTGCAGTCGTTTTCATCACTGAGGTTCTTTTGAGTAAGTGCTAAGCTGCTCCACTGAATCTGCTCAGTGGCCAATGGATTAGAGTGTGTACTTGGCAGCTTCCAGGTGTGACTGTGTGTTAACACCCTGTTATACTTTGGCCCAAAATGCTCTATTAGGCTTGGTGCATTCAAGAGCTACTTGAGCAGATGGTCAATGAAATTACAATGCATTTTTCAGCTTTTAGAAAGGCTGAAATTTTATGCAGCAGATGTGTGGTGGTCACAAAATGTCAGATTTTAACGGGAATAAAAACAGCAAGCAAACTTGTAATGTAAGCACTTTTGCAACTCATTGAAGAACGCAAGTATGTTGTCATTTGTCTTTATTTAAAAAACACAGCATAAGTCTCTACAAATAACACTTACAGCAATGAGATGGAATTAGCTTAGTGTGAGGCTTAACAGACACAGTTATGTCCCTGGTTCCTTCATTAATGCAGTTGAGTGAATGAGTAGTAAGCACTTAATGAAGAACGTCCTGACTGAGCCTCTTGATGTGCGGTTTGTCTTGCTTCAGGTTGCTCAGCACCAGATTTGACTTGCTGAATTCAAAGAGACTGAAAAGAAAATCATAAAATGGTTTATTTAAATTATACATTATACTAATAACTAATAGCTTGTTCATGCCTTGTTTGTGTTGCTGAGTTGCATACCTCATTTCTTATGCTTCTTACAGATGGAAAGATATTCCTGCACATCATCAGGGGATCCCAGGACCACAGGAACTCGCTCATGGATGCTGGTGGGCTGGATGTCCAGAACATTCATGGACCCTGTGGTGGCCATGCCTCCTGCCTGCTCCATGATGAAGGCCATGGGGTTGCATTCATACAGGAGCCTCAGCTGAAAGGCAAGGAGGAGAAATAGGCTTGACTTGATAAGAATATACATGACAAAGAATTCATGTGTGGATTTTTAAACAACTTGATGCAGATCTGAAGCGATTCCATAAACACATTTTTGTCCGTTTGTTTTAACTCCTGTACTCACCTTGCCCTTAGGACTCTTGACATTAGCAGGATATAAAAAGATCCCTCCATACACCAAAGTACGATGAACATCAGCCACCATTGAACCAACATATCGACTGCCATATGGAGCAGAACCATCCTTGAGACACAAAAATATGATGCATGATTTATTTTATAACTCATCACATCACTTTCTTATTCAGAATATGAAATATTTAGTACTAATCTACACAAAATAATTCTTATTGGTCACTGGCCACCATGACACTTGAGACTCTCTCTGTGTAATGACGTTTGTAATAACGTTACCTCTGGGTATTTCTTCTTTTGTAGGTACTCTGTCACATCTGGATAAAAATGCTGTGCATATCCCTCGTTCAAACTGTAGATTTTCCCTTTTTTCTTAATCCTCACATCTCGGTCCACCAGGATGAACTCACCAATTGACTGAAAAAGTAATGCAAGGCACTGATGAGAAGGTTGTCAGAATATCTGAACAAATATGCAGAAGAGCATCATAGTAACAAAACAAAAATCTACCACAAGAAGGAAAACTTAGCTCTTACAGGATCAAGCATAAAGCAGTTGACTCCTTGACCAGTGGAGAGGACCATCATGGTGGCACTGCCATACAGAGCATAACCAGCTGCCACGATATTTCTTCCAGGCTGCAAAGCATCCTTCTCGGTTGGTTCACCATCTGTGGTCTATGGAGCAATGCACAAATACATATTACCAAAACAAAGATACAAGGGCAGGGGGATGCAGAACAGCAATAGTAAACAAAAGGACTCAGAACTTACTGTAGGTATCCTAAATATAAACAAAAGGTAATATGTCATCAAAAGTAGTTAGTGAACTAACTTTATGCAATACATCAGGTCATTATGCATGTTATCTACCTTTATCTATCTTCTTGAGAATATGTAAGAACAAAAGTCCTTGTATGTGATGGAAAAAAAATCTGTTTTACTTCAACAAAAGTCCTACAATGAATTGCAATAAAAAAAAAATCTAAAATCATATTTTGCATGATGCATTTTTATAGATTAAATGTATACGATTGCATGCTAATGCAATTAATTTGTTTATAATGAATTTTTAAACAATGTTTTGAATAATAAACATGCAGTGTCAGAGTCGCTAACCTTTTTATAGATGGCAAAAATTGTTCCAATCGAGACAAGACAGTCGATGTTTGAGGAACCATCCAGTGGATCAAAGCACACGATGTACTTTCCCTGTCAGTTGGGAACAAATTATTTTACATTCATCACAATAAAATCTGAAAAACATGTTAAAATCTATGAGAAAGTAAAGCACACACATTGTAAACAGCACAGATGTACGTACCCGCTTGTCTGGTTCCACGATGATGGCCTTCTCATCTTCCTCTGACACCAGCACACAGGAGGTGAAGGAGGACTTGATCATGTTGATGACCAGGTCATTGGACAGGACATCCAGTTTCTTCACCTGGTCCCCTGTCACATTGGTGCTTCCAGCAATGCCATATCTTTCAAGAGAAGAAAGAGGAGCAGATTAAAAAGACAGAATAAAAGCTTTTCATTCAGTTGCAATTTTAAAACACAAAGAAGTAAATGTAATAGCTTGTGAAGTGCCTCTCCGATTGTATTTTTCTCTTTAAGTGTAGCACCAGCGAGAACAGTTTGAAGAGCCCATTATCATCTTGACCTCTGCCCCGGGGGATTGTTCACAACATGTGCAGAGTTCACCTTTGGGAAGGGCCTAAGTTAAAACTGCTTACAGATTCTCATTTAATACTGCAACTAAAACTAACACTAAACCTGGTTAGCACTCCCTGCTTCACAGTAGACAGACAGAAAAAAAGGAAAATCAACTAATCCAAATGCAATGTTAAGATAAAATCAGTCAAAGCCATCAAATAACTACAACATTAAGTCAATATGCTTTTTTTTAATATGGTGCACACTACAGCTCCCTTTCTCATTTATCAGATGCATGCATGTTGTACATTCCCTTCTATTATTCACACCTTGGGGGAAGAAGAAAAAAAGATGTAATAATACTACTCACAGGTTAGCGATTCCAGCTTTCCTCACAGCAGTAGAGATGGCTTTAACTGTTGTGCAGATAGAGTTGAGCAGGTTCGTCAGCTCACCTGTCCCATGGGCCTTCCTGCCTTCCTCCAGAACAAACCTGGTGAGGGTCAGCACGTTGGTATCAAAGGCTCCTTTGTCAGACATTTTGCTGTCAGCTGTGGGGCTGGGACCAGGATCTAATGCCTTAAGTGAAAAGAGTGAGTAACAGGCCCAAAGTTAAAAAGTGGACTCTAGAACTGAGATAGGGGAAGGGATGGGGGTGTGCATCTCTTCTAACCAATCAAATGTGTCCTTTCTCACAGTGGATCACGTCAGAAACCTCTGGGTTTAAAAAGGGCAAAGTTCAAAGATAGTGAACATTTCGTTTTGTTTTAAAGTAACACTGATTCAGTCCCTTTTTTCAGACTGCACTGTAAGTGTAAGCTGTGAGCAACAAGGAACAAATAAATCCACTAATTTGAAACTCTCTTGGTTCACTTGGAGCAGCACTTAGTAACAACATAACTGATTCTAGTTTCATTGTGTTCATGGTGCAGAAATGCATAATTATTCTGAAAGCTTTTAACAGACAGTGCTTATACAACACAACATTCATCACCTAGCCTAATTCCTATTTCCTTACAATACATCAACAAATGTCCCGTGCTTTGCAAATATTTGCTAGATTCCTATTATTTCCGTGGAAACAAATGTCCGTTGTGAAGTGCCAAGTTATTTTTGAGATTTATTTGAATAATTTCACATACTTTAACCACTTTCCTTGCAATAACTTCCTTTACTCAGAATTGTAAAATCCTTTTCAGAAAAGTCGATGCACAGCTTGTACTGGATATGACTATCTCAGCACTTCTACGGATATGCTGCTGAAGCTGCTTTAACATTCCTCTCCTGCATGATCATGTAAAGTGTAAAGTTCAAATCACGGGACTCAAGGTTCCCCACATGATTTTATGCAACACTTTTAATGCTACCCTGTGCTGATGAAACAGTATTTTCAAGGTAACAGATGGCCGCATTCGGAGGCAGCGGTGGTGCATCTTCTGTCTGTGTCAGTGTGTCTCTGCATGCATGTAATTGCTTTATGACTGCCTCTGTGTGTGACACAAACACAGAGACGAAAGGACTTTACATGGTCCATGGGGCTTACAACATAATGCTTACATGAAACATGTCAGAGACCTGTTTCACAACAGCAAGCTGAGGTTGAGCTTTGAACTTATCAAGATACCAGGAATGTAACAAGTCTCCGCCATGAGGCAACGTCTGATGGTTAATCACAGACTACTCATTGCCTTTTCAGGATAATGATAAAAAGCAAAGGTCAGCTTGCAGACCAGCATGTGAGAGCTGAAAACAATTACAAAATAAATTTGAGTTTAATAGATTGCTTACATGCACACACATACACCTACCTAAAACCTAGTTATCTCTAATAAACTGTATAGCAATTGCGGATTATGCAAGAACATATTTGATATGGCTGGTGTGGTGTGCAGTGCAAACTGTATTTTTCCAATATGTCCACATGGTGTCGCTAAGCAGCTTGCAGGCTGCTGCATGTCAATGAAGTCTGGGCAAGGATTCAATTCCAGGGAGCATTCCACTTCCTGTTGGGCTCTGAATTTTTCTTTTCTTTCTTTTTTTGCAGTTCTTCCTGCAAATAATAGGTGATATAATAGGTCACCTCCTCATTCCAGTAAACTTTCAGAACAATAAAAACAGCCCTGGAAATGGGCAATACCGTGTCATTTGGTATTGTAATTAAATAGTGGACCAATGTCATTAAATGCAGAATATTTATCTACTTTGGCCTTCAGTGTTCTCAGAGTCTCCAATTATGCCAAAATGTGAGTAGGTCATTATTTAAAGAACTCTAGATTATCTAAAAACGTGTGATCAGCTTTTCACAGTGAATATACACCATTAAGATGTCAAATATGTTCTTAAAAATTTCACTTTGTAGGCTATTATTGGATAAACTATGGCACTTCAACAGTATTTCTCTTGGAGGGGAGCCCGCAGAAAGTTACAAGAAACACGCATCAGAGACAAAAGAGACAAAAATCATGTAGCGTAATCGACTTAATAGAAGAAAAGCCAACATCAATATTTCACACGGCCGCTCATCACCTGACTAACTCCCAGGAGCATCTGCTGTGCGCGCTGACAGGTATCCGCGCATGCGCAATGGCCACTCTCCGCGCACCTGCACGGTGTAAACTCTTCGCAGGAATGTAATTTAACAGTCAGAGGCGACAGAAAGAAAAAAAAACGATAAACTCACGTCCGCATTAGTGTCTAAGAAATGCGTTAGGACCTATCCCAGCTGATAAGGCTCCAGTTTGGTGTTACAATTAACCTCTACATCAGCCCGAGCCCGCTGTCGCAGGTGTTCCCCTCCTGCTGCACAGGTGAGTCAAATTAGCGGGCTAACAGGTGACTGCGCACTGACTTTTATCTCCGCTTTTAAGGACGAGAGGGGGAGAGACAGAG
>JAOXYL010000042.1:9617814-9639860 GCA_028564955.1 Terapon puta
GTGTATAGTTCAGTATGAGTTATGTTCAAATATCTCTGAAAATGTCTCTGAAACATCCATTTTGTGGCTTGCATCGAGCAAAACCGGTTTCTCCCAGGCTTTTATGTAATGTAAGCATATCTGATAAACTTTCTTTTCTTCTCCTGTGGCAGGTAAGAGAGAACAAATGAGCCCTCGGCCTTCTTCCCCTGCCACTGCATTTTAGAGCCGCAGGGCCCAGCACAACTGCCTCGGGGCATCAAAACATGCAGTTTGACTGGATGAAGTTGACACAACTCACATCACACTGCCTTGCACCTTTCCCATGAGAGGTGTGCAGTCCTAATCTAAGTATCTTCAGTTACCAAAGATGCCTCAATAAGCTCATTCTTTCTGAAACATTAAAAACTTCCAGGAGTAAGAGTTTTGTTCAGAAAGAAATCCTGATCAAACTGCACCACTGTGCAGTTGATTAAATCTCATAGGTATTACATCACTTGCAAAAATAATCTGTACTAGGAGTTGGACAGGTTTACAGTATGTATGAACAAGAAAAACACAATCGGGAAATTAACACAAATTCATCTGACTCATTGTTAATAATGAACATTCATTTTATCTTTCCTATCTAAAGGCCCTAAAAACTATTTTTGCGTGTTACTTAGAGCGATGTATATTATTTGTATTTTGTATGTGGATGAGATCAGCTGTAGAAAAAAAAGCCGATTTCTTTCTGCCCATCTACCAATCAGGATTTTGACAGTTGGTGGGTTATTTGTTCATGGCGGCAGGCCACTGCTAATGAAATCTGATCAGTGCATGATCAATGATGCAGATTGTCTAAATTCTTGAATGGCTAGTTTAGGCAAAATATGATCTGGAACAATTTTCATTTACCCCATTTTTTTATCATGTTTACATTTTTTACAATCTGACTCCTTAATCAAAAATAGGTACGTTTGTTTGGCTTCACTGTAAGCACATACACCATCTCCTGGTATATTTATGACCATTATAAGTGGCAGGCAAACTTCACCTTCTAGTACTACTTTAAACAACTGATATTTTACAGTTTTAATAATAGTAAATAAGGATATACTCCCCCAAACTTTAAATTTGATTGTTGCCTATTTTCCCATGAATCTTAGAAAAATACCTGTGATGAGGTTTCAAGGCTTTTACCCTTTTTTTTGTTTATTCTGTTCTTTGCTATGTACACACTAATAAACATTCACATGGCGTATTCAAAAGTTATTCAACGTGGTGCATGCTGCAGCGCTTGCGAGTACATTCACTTGGACCAACTATATTCATATATATACTTGGAGTTTCATCATGTCTTCCTAAGGCCTGTTTTTCCTTGTCCTTGAAAAGCAATGACACATGATTCTCCAGATCTTTTGACAGTGTGGGAAAGTCTCAGTCTGTCTATATCTGGGACACTTTTTCCAGGTCCTCCATGACCACATCTTGTCCTTTTATATCGTTTCTACCGGACAAGAACCCTCCCTCCTGAGACGAGCACTTCCCATTCCCCACTAAAACTGATCTGGCTCCCGAGGCCGATCTATTGAGAACAGCTGGCTGGACCGGGAGCACGGCATTGCCCCGGATCCTATGGGAGTAGGTCTTCTGGTGCTCAATGTCGGCAGTGCACAGCTGGAATTTGAACGCAGCTTGGAAGCCTCTGCGAAAGTTTTTGTTGAAGAACCCGTAGATGATGGGGTTGACGCTGCTGTTGAAGAAGGCCAGCCAGTGAGCCAGGGGATACACGTAGATGTTAATGACGCGGTACTGGTGCTCTGTCAGGCTGGCGTAGTCGCTCAGCATCATCAGCGTCCACAGCGGAAGCCAGGACAAGATGAAGAGCAGAGCCACGACCAGGAGCATCATTATCACCCGGGTCTTCTTCTTTGCAATTGCGTACCGCCCCTCCGTGCTTGATTTGTTGCTGTCAATGGCTTCCTCTGACCCAATTCTGCTGCCCCTCAACTTAGGGACCGTGGTCTTGGAGAGGGTGAAGCCAATGCGGGCGTACATGATGACGATGAGGCTGAGGGGAGCGAGGTAGATGTTGGCAAAGAGGACGGTGGTGTAGATTTTCCGCATCTCCTGACTGGGCCAGTTTTCCCGGCACCAGTAGAAGGGGCGGGTGTCGTTGTCGCGGCCGAGAACGATTCGCACGGTCTGCTCCTTTGTGACCTGGAGCATGACCCCAGAGGGACACATGATGGACACCGCCAGGACCCAGATGACGACGATGATGAGCTTCGAGGTGCCGATGGTCAGCTTCTGCTTGAAAGGGTACACGATGCAGCGGAACCTGACAAGAAGTGGAAGATGCATGAAGGAGGAAAGGTGTGTCGGGATAAAAGCGCATAAGAGCGCATAATAACGTGTAATGTTAACCTGGCCCTCACCTGTCAACAGCTATTGCCACCAGTGTGAAGACAGACGCTGACACAGATATCCCTTGAACCATGCCGCTTAGCTTACACACAACGCTGCCGAATGGCCACCCTGTGTTAAAACATAAAGAAAAATGCAGCTTTGTGTGAATAATTGAAAAGCTAAAATGACTCCTAACTGGGAGGAAGGTGGAATTTTTGATTCGCTAAATAATTCAACATCAAATCAATGCGAATACAGAAGTTAGAGGTTATATGAATTGTGAATGGGTTAAAAAACACAAAAAAACATTTTGAGTTTCTGACCTGTTATGATGTTGTCCACCAGCGTGGTTGGCATGCAAAAGATGCCAACCAGCAGGTCACTGATGGCGAGGTTGAGGATGAACAGGTTGGTGACCGTGCGCATGTTTTTGCTGCGCAGCACGATGAAACACACCACCCCGTTGCCCACCATGCACACCAGGAAGATGAGCAGGTAGGAGACGGTGAAGACTGCGGCCACAGAGGGCTTGTGGAGGTAGAAATCAACATAGGTGATGTTCTGGAGGGTGACGGGGCTTTCCTGCAATCTCGAGAAATTGTAAGGGTTCAGGCCCTCCCAGGTGGCATTGAGGACGTGATTCTGGGTCATGGTGATATCTGGGTGTAAAAGAAAAAACGTTTATGACACACGTAAAACCTACCATGTGCCCGGCGTTTTAGTCCCTGTGTTTTGGTTTAGATATCCAATATCCTCCTTTTAATGAAATCAGCCAATTATAAAGCAGATCATTATTACATTCATCCTCCCAGCAGGAGCGCCGTCGGGCTGACAAGAAGAAGCAATCGATTGGTGATTACATAAAACTATAGAACCTAACCATAAATCAATAGTCCAATCCCAGTGTCTTTTCATGACGGTGAGTGGGCTGATTCAGTCATGCGTATGCTCTCTCACACTCCCTAACGACATAGGCCAAAACGACCAATGGTTGATAGCTTGCCAATCGGTTACATCAATCATCTCGAGCCTGTGCATCCTCGCTTATTGTAACCCCACATCTACTGTCAAAATCAAAGCGCTTTGTTGTGCGGGAAATGTTTCCTGTGGAATGCTTAAATCAATACTTAAATGTTATATCATGAATCAATAATTAATATTTTAATAAGAGATTGCACATTAAGTTATGCAGCCTTGAAAATATCAGCATTCACTTCATTGTAAAAAAATATTTTAAAAGAAATGACTTTATCAGAAAAAGAAAAAACAAGCTCTGCAAATGTAATCATTGTTCTCTTAACATCTCAAAATTCATTTTCATGTTAAAAGTGACGTGTCAGGGTGATGCAGGTTCAGATGCAACCCTTGAAACAATCATCACAGTAAAGGAGAATATTTGATTTACCGCTAATGATAGTCCTTTGCTCACAGTCACATTCATCATGCTGCTCATTACACTGTAGCATACACCACACAAGAACTGGATAACATGATCTAAGTCGGCTCAAACCCTCCGCGGATCAAAGTGGATCAGTTTGTGTTTGTCGTTTAATCAGCAGAGCCTTGGTGGAAATGATGGATTGTTTTTCCCTGAGACTCTCTGGATCTGTTGTTCTTGTAACAATTACATGGATGACTGAGAAGTTGTCGGAGCTCGATTCCAAATTTACCACGAATACACCAGGGACCAGGAAAACAGTTCCTGTGGATCCAAATGTTGAGTTGGGCTTCAGTCAACCCAAGTAAAGTTAATAAAGCCATTTCTCTTTCAAAGGTGCCTGATGAGTGATGGCTCGAGAACAGGCAGTGGAAATGAATTTAATGAAAAAAGTTCTTATTGTCTTTTCTTTTAATCAGCAAGCAGTCACACAGCTTTTACACCTCCACAGAACAAAAGCAGATGTTACAGTAAAGGCATGATTTATTACCCAGGGTGATTTGGATGTAAAGGGAAAAAAAGGAAACAAACAAACAAATTCCATATGCACTATGCACTTCACATGTTTCCTTACCTTACTGACTTCGCCTTTGTCCTTTGCAGATGGTTTGTATCCGTTTGACAGGAGCTCCACTCATTCAGAGCGCTCTCATCCCTGCGTGAGATCCCTGAGCATGTGCTCGTTCCGCCTGCCGGGGCAGAGACTGTGCCGCGCTGACAGACGACAGGGAGGAGACGAGATTCATCTGAGGGGGGAGCTGAGCTGGGCGGTGCGAGCGCTGGGAGCAGGTCCGGAGGCGTTGTGTGAATTGAATATGGTGTATATAAAGATATAGATAGTGTTTTTGCTGTTCATCTCTTCATCCAGCTGTCAGCCATCAGTCCTCCTCCTCCTCATCCCGATCAGGTCTTGAGAAAGTCAGTTGTCACTTTCTACTGCTTAAGTGGAGGAAAAGGTCTCTGCCACTGAATCAGTTAGAGTGCCGGGCTTTTTTTTTTTTTTTACGTAGTAGATGTCGCCAATTATCCCATTAAGTATACTGAAAAGAACACCGGCTTAGATGGTGAAGATAGAGAGACGATGGGGTGAGAGGTGAGAAGAGGAGGAGAGATTTAATGAAGGGTCAGTATCTGATCGATGCCGGAGAGGTGAGAGGAAGACACGAGGACTGGCTGAGTGGATGATACCTGATGGGTTGATGCTTAGTAGGTGGACGGCAGAAATAAAGATGGATTGGAGGATGCAACTAATGTGGTTTCCATACCAAACTGTTCATTAACGTTTGCAGCATGCTTCATTAACACGAAAAAAAAAAAAAAAAGATCTGGCATTAATCCTGTCAAAACTGTGGGGGTTCTCACCTTGGAGAGAAGTGAGAGAGAAGAAATGGGGGGCTGTCAGCTGGAGTTTGTGTGTGCATGAGTTTGAAAGAAGGGAGCTTTTAGAAATAGAGCTTCCGGGGTGTACTGAACTTTGTAATGGCTGCCACATTAAGTTACAAGAATTATGTTGAAAGCAGTACACGGGAAGCATCTGACAAGCTGGGATAGCAGAGACTTGTGAGTGTGTGTGTGTGTGTGCGCCTGTGTGTATTTTTGTGTCAAGGACATCAAGTGGAATATCAAGTATGCAAAAGTAACAGGACACACTCATTAAAACATTCTGCAAGGATGCTCAATGTTTCCCATTTTTGCCTTTTTTAGCTCATTGTGCGTTCAGTTAATTAGGCTCAAATATAACTGTTAAACAGTACTATTTTATACTACTCAAGCACTAGTATCATTCATGACTGTTTAGTACTACTTACTAATACTAGTAAGTGTAAGTGTTTTGTTATTTATATACAATATTCATTGTGAAAACATTGGGGAAGAACAGGGAGAGAATTACAGAATTACTTACATCAGTTCAATTTTTCCAATCTAACTATGAATTAGACTTTAAATTTGACCCGGCACCTTGAGTCATGATAGTGTACTCCACTGTGGACACACATAGAGACATATATCACTGAAATTCATTTCACTGTTATGTGGAATTAAGAGTTAGTGAATCAGAAATCATTTAAATGTGAGAAAAACAAAGAGAATACATCAAGCTTGAATTAATGAAGGCATTAAATAGTCCTTTTCCCCTCACCTTCCCCAAGGCTATTGGCCGGTCACAGTCTAACGGGGCTTTTTTTTATTTCCACGGTTGCCTGCATGCATTCCTCCAGGGCACATTTCTTCTTTGTGACCGAAAATAGTTGATGTTCCATATGTCGTTTGGAAGTCATCATTACTGTTCACCTGACTGACCCCTGCAGGAGGGTGCTGAATGGTCCCTCCATTTCTTTTCTTTTTTTTTACCAGCTGTTTGTTGAACAAAACGTCTTTCACGTGTGTTGCAGATTTCATATACACATTTTTAAAAATGTGACCTGGTCATGCGATGCTGTACGCCATGAGAGATTTTTTTCATTCCATCTGTCCTTATTTGTAGTTGCAACAAAAAAAATAAAGTAAGCAAGAGGAAAACAGACAAAATAAATTCCAAAACTCACAGAAGGATTTGAGTGAATTTTAAAGCACAGGCAGCGCTCTCTTATTCTAATTTCTGCTCAAACTTTGACAGCAACATTTGGAAAAGTTCTAGATGTCATTTTGAGGACGTGAGAAAGGAATACATTACCCTCCTGCTGATGAAAAAAAAAGCATAAATCTTTCTGTGTCCTCTGGGTAGAGAAACATGTAACACAGCGCACGCAACTTTGTTAAGCTTGTAACAGTTTTTTTCAAAAAGAATTAATCCAAGTAAATCATGTATAGACAGTTGTCCATTCAGCTCCCAAGGACAGTCATTGTCTGCCCATTTGTGCACATTGAAAGGGAATAAATGTATTAAAATGTGTTTGTTGTGAAATATGTGGCTTTGTATAATAGAAAATGGTATGTATGCCTGCTAGAACTTGGTGTACTCGAAACAGAAAAGGCAGTTCACAGTGTCTCTGATCCAATAGAAATATAGATACTGCTGTTTCACAGTGGGAAACTCATTAATTTGAACCAGATATTAGACTTGGATCTGTCTGTATGGGGTTCATACATTCTCTCAGTATCTTGCTGTACATTGCTGGCTTCATCTTGTTGTTAAAGACATGTATCTTTTAAAGAAATGTCATCAACATGTAGAAAAGACAATTTTCTATCAGGTCAATTTCGAGAGCTTTATTAAGACGGTTGTATTTACTCACATCTATTGGCATGAATCATAATATACAAGATGACAAGATGCTTTGTCTCAAAATGTTAATCTGTATAGTCGCCAGTAAGTGTAGCTGTAAATGCAGTCGTACAAGTACTATATACAATAATAATTACAGGCTTTACAAGTTGGAGGGGAAATTTCCTGCAGCTTTATTTCCTGCTCTGTTTACCTCATTATTAAATTGTCTGCCAAAAGTTCCCCATCCTCATCTTACTAGTTCCCCCTGAGAGCTAATTGTAGAACGTTTTTCTCTCATTGTACCCTCTGCTTTATTTTTACAATGTACCATATAGGCATCCATTTGGCCATGCTTTTGTTTTCTTTTACACTCTGTAGTGACGGTATAATTACATCGCAGACTTGCCGCCATAAGATCGCACTGTATGACAGAAA
The DNA here is from genome assembly GCA_028564955.1 of Terapon puta. Lineage (NCBI taxonomy): Eukaryota > Metazoa > Chordata > Actinopteri > Centrarchiformes > Terapontidae > Terapon > Terapon puta. The sequence goes on from JAOXYL010000042.1 coordinate 9,625,266, forward strand.
GGTCAGGCCATTATGTTATGCAACACTAGTGTTACTTGCATGAAAATAGGAATGGAGAGTCATTGATTAACAGACTGCTGCATAGGGCGGCAGTATAAGAGGCAGACGGTGGCCAAATTAAATCATTAATATTGACTGGTTTTATTTACTGTGACACTGCTAATAACAAATCCACGATTGCATTGGCCAGCAAAGAGAAATACATTTTATTTAGTAGAGTTAGAGTTAGTGTGGTAACGGTGGGCTGCCTGGAGCACCCGGGGGTGGGGGGGTGGGGGGTGGGCACACTCCCCTACAGAGCAGAGTCTCGACAGGCTATTACAGGACGCTGTCATAAACCTTGGAGACCGTGTCATGATGTACAGGGATGTATATTGTGTGTTGAGACCCAGCGGGTGACACTGCCAGTATTAGGAGTGCTAAGGCTGTCATGGGTGAAGAAGCTACCGAGGCAATGTCTACCCGTGATGTTTAGTTGTATCTTGCAGACAAAGCTGAATTCTTTTTACTGAAAGATAAAGTATATTATTGAATCACAAACACAGAGCTCCAGTGAGGATTGAATTATATTCTATGGTGCTCGCAGGATTTTGCCCAGAAAGGTAGAAGACATTGCAAGATTGTTGCATCACGGGGTAATGGGTCTCTAATAATCTGTAGAAGAAAAAAAAAGATATAACGCCTTTTGGCATAATGCAGTTCAATACAAACTACAAAGTGCAGTTTCAAAAAAACACCATAGAGTTCAATCAGCAGCCCCCTGACAGAGAGAGGTATTGGATTGCATCACGCTGCAAATGCTTCGCTGTCTGTAAGATGGTAACGTAAAACAACTGTTGAACAGACCTGGTCTTTGAGTGTTTGTTGCCTGAGGTGCACGAATGAAAAGTGCAATGTGTCTTTTTTTTCCCCTTTTCTCTTGAGAAGAGTCACTACTGCCCCCTTGAGCTAAAAGTTGGCTTGGTATCAAACATCAAGTGAGAGGGCAACCAATGTATTTTTTTTTCCATGATATGTGTGATGGTTATGCATTTGCTGTATTTACTTATGCATAGGTAGTGCCAAGGTTAGGGTTAAAGCGTAACTGTGACACTGGCAAGGATCAAAAGAATGTGATGGTACAAACACGTTTTGAGATGAATGGATGAAGAGGTTCGGTGTGTTTTTGAGCACACTCGGGTACGTCAGTCAGGTAATCCCTTCCTGAATTTTTGACGGTCACGCCCTCAGTGATATTCACTCACTTGGGCAACACCTGTAAAATCCAATAAAATTGACCTGAGCAGCTATCAGGGGAAAATAATTGATGCTCTTTCCCACACCAGAGGTAATTATTCCACATTTTTCCCTCTTGGCAATGACAAGAACACAGTGACTCGCAGTAATGAGCCAATTAGTTTCATTACAGCGAGCCAAAGTCCTGTGATCACGGAAACTATGCGGCCCCTATTTCTTATCTTTTCTGTGAGACTGACAACAGAGTGTGATGCTAGTGCCTGCAGATTAGCTCTGAGATTGCATTCAGCCCAGTTCACCCCTTTTAAAAAACACACGTGTGCTCCACGTGGCTCTGCATTTGCTGTACCAGCCCCTTTGCAGCGCTTATAATAGGCACTTGCTTCACAGAACATAGTTTCAAGCCCTCTTAGGGATCTGAAAATCCATCCACTGGGAGCTGCATGGTCCACACTCTTATAATGATCAAAAAAGAAAAAACACACAGACACAAATATGTACTTAAGAATCATTTGGACTGTTTTATTGTTCTTATTCAAAACACTACTCCATAAAAATGAAAGATAAAAACACAGACATCTGCTTCCTTCCGAGCAATCTATGGTTATTGAGCACACAGGATGCTTGTATAAAATTGGTTTCAGAGTTAAAACATCAAAAATATTACATTAATTGTGGAATTAGAACCAGCAAGTCAAACAGTCAAGATATACAGATCACAAAACAAAGCGGAAGACAGTGTGGTTTGTGATTTTTGGTTCAACAGTCTTGTGCTTCACATCTCCTCAGTGCATCTATCGGATTGTGAAAGCACTGATTAAAGCCCTTATTTGCACAAAGAAAAGAAAAAAAAAATAAGAAGAAACAGCACTGATTGTCAAGGTCTTTTTTTCTTCAAATAATACATGTACATTTCTGATGATTGAGACATATTGCCATTACGGTGTCAGCATGACTAAGCCATTTAAAATCTTACAAGAGAATTTAAGACATTGCATATCAAACTGTCACTAAAAGGATGCACTGAGGATAGTGTCCAAGCAAAATCTCAAATTTAAAGCAAAGCTTTTTACCCTGCACACTATAAAGGAGTAGCTCTTCCGGGACTAAAAAGTCACAATATTGCATTGCCTCACAGTGATTGTTGATTTGCATTTTTAAAAAAGACAAAAACGAAACACATTATATGATTAAAAAAAAAAAAAAAAACATAATTACTCAAAGATTGAAAATTTATTACAATAACAGGTTTTAAATATGATCACATTTTAAAAGAAAAATTGAACTCAAATAGGCTTTTAGGGTTTAGAAAAAAAAACAAAACAAAACAAAACACACCCAAGCGTGTGAGAATACCAAACTGCATTCAGTCAGATGGGTTAAAAAGGACAGGCCATCACTTTCAAGCTCACTCGCCCCCAACCTTCAATACGCAAAACATAAAAATTATGACATTGTACTATCACATAATGCAGTTTTAAGTTTTATTTCACTTGTATCTATTGATACTTAATACGTTTTTGCTTTTAGGACACCAAAAAAAAAAAAAAAAAAAACCCTATGGTGGAATTACCGTACATAATTATCGACAGACAAGAAAAACAAAAATACAATATCTTAAGTGTCACAAAGCAACAAGGACCTCCGAATGGAGATCCTATGTAGTGCCATTTGAAAAAATAATAATAATCAGTGTTTGATCACAAATAATTGCACAGGTGTTTTTTAAAAGTATAATGCCTGGCACCTACAGAATAATAGAGGTAGAGCTACATACAGCTATAATACATCTACATCCCCCTAAAACAGGGAGGACGGTCGAGTGAATACAGACCACAGAAAGAATATCTTTAGATTTGCACAGATGGAGGAAGTTAAATGGTCAAGCCATACTTAAGATTCAGACTGCACATTGCTTTGCAGAGAGTTCAAATATGATAAATAAAATAAAATAAATTTAAAGAAATGAGAAATGGGACAATTAAGAAACAAGAAGTTTTATCATTTACTTGTTACCATACTAAAAACAACATTCTTACATTATCTCTGGATGTGTTTTATGAATAAGCAACCTCACATGGCTGATTGATGAATAATTAATCATCATCAATACAATATTTATGTCCTCTCATGACAGAACAGATGACCTTTGGTTGTCTATTTGTTCATGACTAGTAATGGAAGATTTCTTAAACCTCCAGTTTGTTTTAATCTCAAGGTTTCTGTAGTTATGATTTAGACTCTACAGCTAGCATAAGGAACAAATAATCACTATGTAATTTAACGATACTTTAAGAAGAGAGGCTGGTGGAGTTTGGTGTCATTAGGAAATATTCACTGATGAACTACCCCTGATGTATGAGAGATAAGATTGAGATAAAAACTGGTGCGGGTGCTAAGAAGCCATTTGTATTCTACAGGCCTACATTATCCTGGACATCTTTTATAATAAAACATCTCAAACCGGACACTTATTATAAATTATTAGCGTACATATTCATAGGATATTAATGTTGCATAAAAACTGCATAGATGGCCCCAAGTTGCCCTTTTGTTTTCTGCAAGAACTCCTGCAGATGAGGCGCGCTCAGATGTATCCTGTGTCAGCCCTCATTAAAATTCAGTACCACCAAAGTGTTTCAATTTTAAGACAGTCATAAACAAGACAAACAAGATAGTTCCAGCCATTGTGATTTAAATCCCCACAGGAGGAGTAAAAAATATATACCGTCAGAAACTGCAGAAACAGTACCACAGTACAAAAAAAAAAAAAGATGGTTACGTTTGTAAGTTGTGCTGGTTCTGCTGCGCCTTTGGACGAGTCATTCACAGATCTGTTTCAGAGTCCTTCTTCCAGAAGAAACTGTTGTCTTCAGAGTCCCTGCCTATTCGAATCTGAGGCAAACCTTTTGTGTACACGCCTCTGTCAAGGCTGGAGGAAGAAGAGATACAGAGTAATATAAATACAGTGCTGTATCAACTCTAGATCACACAGTTTTGGCAATTTCCCCTCATGGGATCAATAACGTATATCTACCAACCTACCCACCGACACATCTACTTATCTACCCATCACACAGTATGAATTCCTTGTGCAGTTCTTTGCACAAGGAGGAACGTGACATGAATGGCAGCTGGTACTCACTCACTCGGCCACTGTGGGAGACTCAAAGTAATGCTCAGCATGGCGAATGCGGGTTAAGGAAAGTCTGGGATTGATCTCCTGAGGGAAAGAAAAGGAAAAACGCTTAAAAAACACACTACACATACAATGTGAAATTTCAAATGAGCCAGAAGGAAAAAAGGAGACAAGCGCAGCAAAGCTGTTCTCAGTTAGGATTAAATGTCAAGAAAATGAATGTGAAGGAAAAAATTGGCAGGTTAAAAGCAGCAATAAAGACAGTCAGAAGAGCATATTGATCATTTGAAACAATTCATTTGTTAGTGCATGCAAGAGGCCTTGAAGCATGAAGCCGTTAGAAGCAAAGTTCTAGTTGCAGCCCTTTGAATCTTGGGTGAAGCTAAGCCTGGCTAATACTCACTATCCAAAGATTTATTTCCCAACATGGGCTCCTGCTCCATCATATCCATAGAGATTTTTATACTGGGGATATTGTCATGGTAGGGGTAGTCAGACTGTGGGGAGGAGGGGTGGAGAACATTAACACATATTCACATTGAGGTGAGGAAATCCAGGAGGCTCTAATAGATGATCACATGACAACAATGGGTCAAGCTCTGGAAGACTCTCACACTCACAAATTCAATTTCGCTGTCGATGCTTCCCTTCTTCTTGTTTTTCTTCTTCTTCTCATCCTCCTTCTTCTTCTTGTCCTTCTCTGGGATGACGTCATCCAGGTAGCTGAGGTCATGCTGGGAGAACACGTAGTCCATCGCCTTGCGGACGGCGACCAACGCCAGGATCTGCGGACGGAGAAATAGTCCGATTAGCTTTCATGGCCGGGAGGAGCCTCGCGTGTGTCTGTTTTGCGCCTGTGGCCGTTTCTCACCATGACGGGGAAGATGATGGCAGCCACAGTGGACTTGAGGACCCAGAGGAGGGCCAAGCACAGGCCCTGGATGAAGGTGAAGAGGTGGATGCGTCTCTGTGGGACGTGTCGCAGGTAGATCAGGTCCGGCTGGTGCTTTGCCGGCATCAGGAGCAGCTTCAGGCGATCCATGAACTGAGAGGCACAAAGACGAGCGAGGTCACTCATTATATTTCTCTACTGGTTAAATGTTAAAAAAAAAAAAAAGAAAAAAAAAGAAGGCAGCGTGTGGTAGGCAAGTTATCAAGGAATTCAATAATATTTGCTGCTCAGTACTTCCTGTCAAATAAAGTCAATGTGTTTTTCAATGTGTTCACCGTCCCCAACACTGGTTGGTTGGCAGGCACTGAACAGGTCAGACTCACTCACCTGGACACCATTGAGTGACGCCACGCCCATGTAGAGGAACACGCCGTAGAGGACAGGCATGGGAATGAACTGAAGGTCACAGAGCACAAAGGAAAAAGGTTGTTAATGTGACATGTGAGGGGCTGCAGTCACGCCAGTTTAGGTGAAATTCAGTCTAAAACATGAAGAAGAGATGCTGGAGATGGTAGAATTCTTTTCAATTGAGTTTTTTTTTTTTTTTTGTAAGCATCACTGCTCATCTTAAAAATAGTCCACAAGCAGCTTTTCTAAGAATGCTCTTTAAATAGTGTCACCAGTCACTTGGCTGCCATCGGTGCAGGTCTAGTAACTACTTTCGTAGCATTAACCATGAAACCTTAAAATAACAACTGGACAACTGGTGTGCAAGTGCAGAAATTTTTAACAAACACAACGTTTCAACGTTTTGTGTAAGAGATGAAAATCTAAGCATAAGTCACAATTTACACCCAGCACATTTCCCACAGCAGTAGTAGATGAAAAAAGGACAATATTCAAAATATCCACAAGAGGGAGTCCTGGCTCCAATAATCTCCTCTCTGTGACTTCACTTTTTTTTTTTTTCCTTTTTCTTTTTTGTTTGGCAGGTTAATGTGGGAATGGAAACTTGAGAAGGCACTCAGCAGCAATCGGAGCTTAAGCCCTGATGAACATGCTTATTTCACATCGCATTACTTCAACTATGGGAGTTCCTAATCGGATAAATGAAAAGATTTGAAATTATTTTGAATTGGAGAGGGGTGACAGGAGTTTGTCCTAAAAGAGGAGGACAGTAATCCATATTTCCATGGAAGAATTAAGAAAATTGGAGCTCTACCTTGAGTATAGGGGCCATGAAGACTGAGAGACCCGTCAGGAGGAACACAAAGATACCCGTGACTCTTTGCTCCCTGGTAGAAAAAGACAAAATTAAATCAATAACTCCCAGAAAAGCAGTGTAAACAGCTGTTTTAATAATTACATTTTAATCCACAGTATCAAATTTACTCCAGATTATATTGCTTCTATGGCACACACACACACACTTTTAACTTAACGCTATCGAAAGAATGTCTCAAACTCTTTGGGCTCAATTTTTTGCTTGAGCACAAAAAAAGGCATGAACTTCACTTTCAATAGAAAATTTGAGGTTATGAATTATTCTTATCCCAATAAACCACATAAAGGAAGTCACTGTCATCAACTACATCACAAATCCAGGATGCCATGATACATGATCTTGAAAGATATAACTTTTTTTTCCGGCCTTCCAACGCCCACAAACTGGTTTCCTTTTCACAGACATTTTTCAGTCTAGCCATTCTCTCTAAAAAACAACTGATGTGTAATTATATGTATATATAGGACTCTGCATTTGCTCCTTTTTTAAGACTGAATTCTTTTTTTGTGTTCTTTTTCTCTCCTTCCTGATTGCTTAATTCCCAGTTGATTGAGTGGGATTGCTTATTTCTGTCCCCCTGCCACACTTCTCTTAGTCTCTTATTGTTCAAAAATAATTCTGGCTCTGTGAGTAGGATTTATTTATGTGCACAAATGTTGGGTTAGTGGGATAATCATCAAGTATAGCAGGAAGAAATGGGGATTGTGCACAAATGTTTATATTTATTGTGATTTATGAATGAAGAATGCATGCAATTAATGCAAGCAATTTTGCACATTGTGTTTGTTTAAACCTTTAGTATACATTTTTACACACATCATTACAGTCCTATAAACTCTTAGTCTGCCTTCTAGCCACCTGCTAAGAGATTTATTTACACCTGGGAATCCATAATAAATGTAATTAACTTCCTGGCACTGTCAAAAGCTGACAATACTCTGGGAAAACAGAGGAAGGAGTAGAAACTTAGCAGCTGTGCCTACTCACCTCACTCCGAGAAATTTGGGCTGCTCCCCGGGGGCCGACGTCTGAGTCTCCATTTTCAGAGAGTCAATGTGGGCGATGGAGATGACAGTGGCAGCCACGTACCACGGCAGGCCCATGAAAGAACAGATGATCATCAGGATGGCCACCCAGAACAGGTCCAAGTGATAGCCTGCCCCTTTCTGAGAGGAGACATGAGTTTGTGAGAAATTTAACCACAAGATGTAAGATTCAAAAGAAGAAGGTGTTGGACCATCGTACAGGGATAAACAGTTTGGAGAGAAAAAAAGTGGTTTAATTAACTTTATTTTCAATAATTTTGGATTAACTCATTCAGTGCATTCAGGAATTTTTTAAATGACCGAAAACTTGGCACACAAACCTTCAGCTTGTGTTCTTTCCTGTTGACAATCACAGCAGTGATTTGCTGGTCCATAAAGATCAGAATGGTGACCAGCAGAGCGGGGAGTGCAGCTGCCAGGTACACCCACCAAGGGTTCCCTCCAAAAGGAGGAACAAACCAGCCCCTCAGTGGATTCGTGGGCTAGACAAAAACCAGAAGGACAGCAAGACTGTTAAAGGGACCTGGACCTCATTACACACAGACACCTGACAAGTGTGTCCTCTCGGCTCTGCCTGCACACATACCAGGTTCTCTTAGACATGGATAACATCCCGTATAGAACAGAAACAAAAACCTAATTCGACTCCTAACTCCACACTTTCAGAGGGTCTTAACACTGAGCAGAGTTTGAAATTACTGGTGCATCCTGACATGGCAAAAAACTGTGAATTAAGACTCTGTGGTCAAACAAAGCTGGCTCTGTACTTGCAACTATAAGATCCTCTGTGCTCTCACATCACCTATAATCAAGCTGTTATTTGATGCAGGTACCCGCTCCTCTACCGCATCACTCCCTTCCTCTGTATCAAGGGGGGGGCAGGGGGCTTAACGCCAGCTGAGGAACAACTGATCTTAGCAATCTCAAGTCAGGTAGCATGTATCACTTACTGAGAAAACCACAAAGGAAGCCATTATACCAGCATTTTCATCAGAAACATGGATCATTATCAGCGTAATCAAAGGAAACTGCACCTGGCTGGTCATTGTCAGTCAGCACAATGATTTCAAATGCACAATTAAACGGTGACTAGGTTTATTTCCTTTATATATGCACGACTTTTATATCTGTAGTAGCTACTCCACATGCGTTTCGTACCTTGAATTCACTTGGCACTATGAGCTTTGGAGTGTTCACACCAACAAAGGCGTCCACGCCACAGAAGAGGAGGATGGTCAAGATGATCGCAAAGTCGCTGATGAGCTTCCTCACCTGGAAAAGGGAAACAATCACAGCAAATTTGAGTTCTTTTGTTTGTTACATTATGTAGATCTGAGCTTGACCTTCCTTTGAGCCCTTGTTTCCCCTCAAATACCGTCAACAGTGTGAAATCTAACCCTCCCACATGGACACGTGAGCTTGGAGCCTAAACTGAGAATTGCCAGCCAAGCGTTTGGTGAGCAACGCTTGATGGTCACCACACATTCACCACCAATGGCTGCCATCGCTCACCGTGGTGGGGAAGAAGCGGCTCGTCTTGAACTGCTTCAGCGCCATGGAGCAGGCGTAAGTCCCGAAGAACAGGATGAAGGACATCAGGGTGATGTCAGGCACGTAGCCACAGGCCTCTCCCTCCAGCTCCCCTCCGTACTTCACACACTGCTGCCTGGTCAGGGACGCCCAGGTGGCGTTCGCAGGCTGGAGAGGCAAGGACAGAGAGGTTCTTTTCATCGAATCAATATTTGAGGAAAAAACAAGCTCTGTCAAGGAATCTAACAGCAGTTCTTGAAATTTCTGATACCATGCTACTAAATGTCACAAGAACACAGCATACCAGATCAGTACTGTTTGTCCAGGCGGTGACATCAAGGAGCTCGGACGAGTTGCCTGGTAAAGAGAAACAATAATATCTAATCACCAAAACGAGAGTGCTTCTGTTACACGCAGTATCACACTTTGTCATACTGGATCTGTGTCAACATCGCCCTCCCAAGCAATCCTGCCAAGTCACTTGCGACACAGAAACTGATAGGGCTGTTGAGAAAGTAAACAGTGGTATCAACAGGCCGACACATATGAGTATCATTTGTTATCTCCACTGTAAACACCACAAAAATAAGTTGAAAGCTTTGTTTAACATACAATAGTAACATTGCTGCCAAACGGGGAGAAAAGCAAATACGACTGTTCAGCTTTCACTGTCTGGTATCACTCGTGATACAGAGAGCCTGATGGCGCCCCGGCACAATTAACAATGAGGAGTTTTTAGGCAAGGTATGGTTCGGGATTGAGCGGTGGCATCTGATGCTCCCTATGTCACTTGATACAGCAAAACCCTTCATGTAATCAATCTTTATGTGACCATTCAAGCAATTTCTCTAAAAGTGGAGACTGCGTACCGGGTGTGCAGCGGCAGTCGTACTGGGTGATGAAGTCGGGGTCGTAGTGGGAGTTTATGGGGTTGTGGTGGCCCAGCTTTATCATCTTTTTGAACGCGTCGTAGATGAAGATGAAGCTGATGAGCGCAGAGAAGCCCTCCTCGGTGAAGCGGGTGAAGTACTGCACCAGGAAGCTGGCATCTGTGGCGACCAGCACCAGACAGAATAAACCCGACCACAGGCCAATCCACAGCCGGAACTCGAGGTAGTCGAAGCCATTGTCTCTGAGGAGGAGGAGGGAAGATTTGGCGAGTGGTTAATTTCATGCAAGTGTACTCCTACACCTCCCTACTTTTATTCACAAGCTATTATAATCCCTCTTCTTCCAATCACCTCTGTCTAGTTTGAAATCTGTCTAGTTTAGGCGTCCTTAAAGCATATCAGTAATACCCCGGAGCCCTACAAAATAATTTTATAGTGCTCCTGAATCTGAAGCACTCATCAGCAGTTTTTCTCTCTGTTGAAAATATGCACCTGTGGTGAACGTATCCAGCAGCTGTGGACAGATCAGCAGCTGCCACTGACTCAGTAACAGTTGACCTGAGGCATGGAAACATTCGGGGCCCCACAGACACCGCAACATCCTTCACTCACCGCGTAAAATTAAATGAGAGTGAATTATTGATGACGGAACATAATCAGCGAGGTGTCTGGTAATGCTAGAAGACTCTCTCTGGGAGAGGAAAGGAGTGCAGCGGGGAGAGGTGGGAGTTGTCAACATTTCACAACCTTGAATACCAATCAACTGTTGTGAAATTGCTGAAGAGAATACGTACAATCCCAATGCAAGCAAAGTCACTGATGGTAAATGTGGATTGAATGCTGTCTCTCATTTTATTTATAGGGGGCAGAGGGAAAGTATCTCCGTGAATACACAAACAACATCTGTCCTCTGGGGATAGACAACAATCTATAAATATCCACCAGGCTACTGCTGAATGGTTTTGAGCTCTTCTCCACCCTTCCAGTGAATGTAGTAGAAGCGACTGAATGACTTTTCCGCAGCCACTTACCTGCTGAAGTTGAAGAGGAGTCGTTCGAACACAAGCACCGGGCCTGTGCTGCTGAGAATAGTCAGGGGCTGACCAGCCAGCAGACAGAACACTGCCCCCGTCAGAGCCGTACCCAGGAAACTTTCCAACACACCCTGCAACACAGCACACACACACAAACATACAGACTTTACACACAGCTCATGGAGCGCGTTAGACACGGAGTACGACTCTGTATTAGCTATCCTGTGTAAAAAGCGCTCAACAGATTCACATTCTTTCAGCTTCTTTAGGCGCATTTCTTAAAATTCAACTCTTTCCGAGCCGCAAAACATCAATACCATAATTCTGCTTACTCAGCTGGAAGCTTTGTTTTCCCTATACACATCACACAGCTGGCCCTTCAGGACAGGCCTGTTTACTTTCCAGTCATGTCAGTTGTTCAGACTGTGTGCATTTTACAACCCCGGAGCTACACAGCTACAGTAGAGAGAAGGAGTAATTAACCACTAGGCTGTATTTCTGAGACCTGCTCTGAGAAAGGTCAAGTGAGGGAAGGGATTCCCTCTCCCATGCTCAGAGCGGAGAGGGGGCGGAGGGGTGATGGAGGACATAGGAGTGCTGGTGGCAGTGGAGGGGCGGGGCAGGGTCATTGGAAATGCAGCCATGACAAGGCTGCAGTGGCTGAGTAATCTGGATCTGTGGTTATTTACAGCCTGGGCAAATCCCTGAGTCCTGTGCTCTGCAGGTCTGCAAGGATGCAGCTCTTTGGTAGGAGACGGGCCAACGATCTGTAGTGACTGATTGGCCTTATACATTGGGGGGCAGGATGGATGCAAAGGTGCATGCTATTTAGAATCACAGCTGTATAACTCTTCCATATACAGTCCTGTCAACAGCAGGTACAACAGATGGATGCAGTATGAGCCTTTGAGCTCCAAATTAGCATGGCTTATCTGCTAAAGTCAACACTTTTTGCTGTTCCTTTAGTTTGTGATTTAACACAGAGGTGAAAATGACAACATCTTTAAAAATAAATAAATAAATCAGCATTATAAAGACATTAAGTGTGAACAGGATGCAGTGGCCAGCTCTTGTGAACCATGTTCTTTTTTTGGTTACATTAGAAAAAGTAAAATGTGCTATGCAAGTAAAAGGAGGAATGGAGCACATATACCGTAAAGAAATACTACGTATTAGTTTTGTACTAAAAAATTAGCAACTATAGAACTATATATCTATTAGCATAGATATATGCATGAGAGACCATTGATCAGTGCTTAAGAGATCTTTAATCTAGTTACTTTCACACTGTGTGACCAAAATAAAGAGGATGAAGTTGGATCTACACTGGGAACGAAAGGTCAGAATGTCGGCCTCTGCTGCTTTGATCGTTTGGAAGTTTTTAGTTTTGAGTCTTTGAACTTAAAAGTGAAATACAAATGACTGGAGTCCCCACTTAATTTCAGTGCCCCCTGACCCTTAACTGGATCATCCTGGCTTCAGGTTCACCTTTTTTCGTTAGTCATATTTAGGTCAGAGGTCATATTTAAAGATTTAAACTTTGCCTGCGAGCAGTGACAACTTGCAAGTTAAGCTGGCTCAAGGTTAACAGGAGTCTTGTTTTGTCTCCAGTCAGCCAACAACAGTAGCTTTGAACATGCACCACAAACAAACTTCACACATGGTAAAATGTAAAACTTTAAATAAAAAGTAAAAATATTACCTGCATGTTTTCTGTAGCATCACCAAGTAAGCCCCCAAATGTGATCGCATTGGTGACTGTGCCCAGATAGATGAACAAGATGGTCGACAGAGACTGGATATGTAGCGCATCATAGAAGTCACTGGCAAAGAATGGCAGCTTCCGTTTGACATCCAGGATGAGACCTCCACAAAACCTTTAAGACAGAAACATTCAAGTTAGTCGAAGCAACATGTCATTAACTTTACTTCAGATATATAACTGACATGTGATGTACCTTCTGTGGGAAACAGTTTCGGAAGAAAGAAAGACTTGTTCTGAATGAGGAAAAGTGAAGTGCTTCAATTGTTGTGTGTCATGTGTGGAATACTTCCGCATTGGAAACTTACCGGAAAACTAAAGTGACCTAGATAACATATTTTTCCTAGTAGAAAAAGTTATGATTTTTACTAAACAATGCATTGCTTAACCGATCACAATCATTTACCACCAGGATTATAATCTGGATGATAATGTCCTCATGGGGGCATGAAGATGAGGGCATCTCTCTATTGTACTGTGTCTACAACAATCTCTTCTTTATCATGCTGTTTCTGCAATCATTTAACTTAAGTGAAATCATAATTACTTTCTCGTGCACTGAAGCTCCTCTCCAACCTGGTGTCCTCCTCCCCCTCCATGTCCTGCATCATGGGGAGTGTCGCCATTCATCTGTGGTGCTTCTAGTCCAGCATACATGTTCTTCCTTTAAAAGAAGAGACAAACACAGTCACATTTCACCAGTCATCAATAAATTCAAGCCCTTTTACCTTTTAATTCAAATGTCCATTTGTTCTACAGACCACATGGAATAGTAACTATTCTCATTCTACATCTCATCTCTCAACTTCGAGTTAGACATTAGCAAGATTAAAGAGAGTTTATATAACATTTAAGAGGAGGGACATTAATGATAATAATTTTAAAAATAAAATGCATCCTTGCTCATTTCAGTACATACAAGGGATTAGCTGCTACAGCCTTGTGTAGTCTAGTATAACCAGTTGCTGATGGTGGCTAGGGTTATCTGATGTTAGGAAACCTGAGGTAAATATTAGTGAAAACTGACATTAATGAGTGTCTTCTCTGACTTTAATTTACTTTCACGGTAGTTTTTGTATTTATCATCAAAAGCTTCGCTTTAAGAAAAAGAGAATGAAGCAGTGTAGAGTACTATTTTTCATGGTGTGAAGCGTGTGTTGATGTTAAGCACTCGATAGATTTATAACAGATTTATGAGCAGTGACTTCATTCATTTGGATTAGATTGTGTGGATTAGAGCGGACCTCTTGTCTGAGGAAGGCAGAGACTTAGGGGGCTCTATCCTGATGTCAGGGTCCCACTCTCCGGGGGGCAGAACGATGACCTCATCCAGAAACTCTTCGATACCGGCCAGCAGGTCCTGCCTGTGCTTTGCTTTATAGGCAATATCATGGAACACCTGCCAACAAACAAACAGTCAGCCGATGAGTAATTAGACAATCAGTAAGATGTCCTTAATTTATGTCGACCTTGAGGAAAAACACAAAATGTGCAAGCGCAATGGCTCATGTTATAATGCAAATCATGCCAACCAATTAGACCACTATAATATTGACAAATAGTAAGAGCTCTTTCACAATGTACAAACATTTTGAGTCATTATTTGTGTGCAACACGGGAACAAGCAGGTACAGTACTATTAGACAGTGCAGGGCCGATGACCCAAAAACACACAACTGATAAACCTGCGACACAGATGTTACGGGAGAGCCGAGAGGGTAAAGTTTAACCTGAGGAAATCCTGGAAAAACACTTCCCATCCTCCCATGTTGACATATGAG
>JAOXYL010000042.1:9643551-9657214 GCA_028564955.1 Terapon puta
TCAGAGGTTGTGATAGAAATAGCAGTCAGTTTTAAGATTTCAAATAGAAAATCGGTAAGACAAAGAACAAAAGTGGAAATATTTAGAGGGGTAAAAAAAAAAGTAAAAGTAAAACGTTTACCATTCTCCTGGTTGGAAAACAGCCTACTTGCACTGGAAACGCTCTTTCCAATGTCAGCAAGGGAGCGCAAGTTAGACTTCTTGGTCTGGTGACGATGCTTCCGTAACAGCGTGTACATGACCTTCTCCTTCAGGTCTGCCTTCAGCTGACCCGTCTCAATCTGGTTGTCGGTGATCATCTCTGGAAGAGGGACAGAATAAAAGGTGTGGATCGTGTCGACCTCCATTTCCCCCCCCCAAAAAAAAAAAAAAAAAACGGGCTGGTACTCTAATCAAGTCCCACTTACCGACAACCTGCGGTAGCGTGGTGGCCTCCAGGTCCAGCATGATGGTGCCCTTTTCGATGCACGTTTTGAGCTCCATCAAGCTGTGCAGGGACAGCGTGGCCACGTGAGGCTTGCTCCAACGCTCACCACCCTTCTCCACCTTCTCCTCAAACTTGATCCATCTGGACAGGCGGAGGACAAAAAGAAGTAGCAGCGAGGTCGTGTTTAGATGCATTTACAGTGCTGGACTTCTGGATAAAGCCTAGATGCCAGAGCGTATATAATTGTTTTACTATGCCTCCCTCACAAGTTCCTAAAAGTAAAAGGTCACTGCAAAATACAAATAAAAGTGCAAAATAGTGGCTTTATAAATTTACGAATAAATACCAGCAGCAGACAAAAGGAGACAAGATGGGTTCTCTTTTCTTTACAAAATAACTCGCAGTGTTTTGCATTGGTCACAGTTCACTCAAGTGAAAATAGGGGATGCAGGGCAACATAGAAATTAAATAAATCAATCACCAGACTCTGGAAAATACGTGGCTTGCTGGACAGCTAAACCCGAGAAACGCGGCTTCGTTACCACCGTGGATGAGCTTAGCCTCCAAGGTGCAGGGCTCGGGACAAGGATTCTTTTTAATAATAATGCCTCACATGTCAGCGCTACAAAAGAGCCATTCTCCTGAGGCCTGAGGATGGGGTTTCCTCTGGAGATAGAGTATCCCTCTGGCTGTGGTCCACACGTCTGTGACCGGCCGTCTTACTAGGGAGAGGAGGTCGGCCATTGAGACTCTGTCGACCTCAAGGAGTTCATTTGCCTTCCCTTTCAAACCACCCCCCCAACACATCCAGACTTTACTGGCAAAACTATGTATCCCTCGGACCCAGATGAACCTTTCACTGACAGAACACTGACTTTTTCAGCTGCACTGCAAACTCTCAAGCTGATTATAGTGTCTTTTATCACATTGTATAAAATGATACGACAACACGACTTTGCAGAACTACATAAAACCTTCTTTGGCTGTTAATGTAGGGAATCATTAAACAATGAAGTCCAAATGTGGGTGCCCAAATTTCAAGTGCTCCAGAGCTGACTGTGACATGAAGTCTTGTTCTGACCATGTGGGAGTTTCTGCCTTTTCCTGGTCCCACAGAGCAGGTACTACAGATCTCAATCAGATAAGGGCAGACTGGGAGTTCACTGGAGTGCGGCCTATTTCCCTGCACATACAACACACGATTATTCATAAAGGGATTGTGTTCTGCTGACTGCCCCGGGATTGTGAAGCAGGAAAGTTTTTTATTTTTTTTAACTACACTTCCCATGGCTCTATTTGTAAGACAAAAAGAGAGTGGGTGGGTGGGTAGACAAAACACATGCCTGGCTTTGAAAATAAACAAATAAATAAATAAATCTTAAAAATAAGTATAAAAAATAAAGATATCTGGCTCGGCAGCTCACCTGGCTGTCTCCTTCCACTCCATCTCCTGCCCATCCACAGACAGCAGCTCATCCAGCTCGGTGAAGAGCTGCGGAGGTGGGGGACCATCGTCCTCCTCTCCGAGGATAAACCTGATCCTCTCAGCGGGAGAAACTGCCGGAAGAAAGAAGCAAGTTAAGGACCAACAAATCAACTCTGCATGACTTTATTTCATACAAAAAGGAACTCTAAGCTGTTGAAAAGTCTTGTGAAAATGTATATGTGACTGCTGTGCACATATAAAAAAAAAACGGAGGTGAAAGACGGGGCATGTAGTTGGAGATCTTAAGCAGAGCACATCCGTTAAATCATATCATACAAACAGAGACTCTCTTATTGCTCTGACTCACATCTGTCAATGAGACAATCCAGTCTGTTTTAATCTTTTCATTTTCCTAACATTTTGATTTAATAGGTAGTATTAGTGCATATGCAGGGAAGGTGAGAAATGCCTATCTATGCCAGGCATCTCTTGACCAGACTGATCTCATGAAAAAAAAAAAAAAAAAAAAACCCTCTGGTATTTAAGCAACAAGGAAATACTTTGACAGCACATTCTCATGAGGAAGAACTTTTCCGCATACAGCTTTCACTTCCTGACACAGGTGTGACAAGATCTTACTCACCAATCTGACCTGTGAATCTCAGTCACTTGCAGGAAATGTTCATCCTACATTATACAACAATAAAAAAGGAGGGCCCCAGTGTTTTACAGCCCGTGTGAGAACAGACTGCTTATTCTTGTTAAACGCTTCTGAGAAAGTTGTGCAACTGTGAGGCGATGGTACAAAGTGGAGGTTAAGTGGTAAATCACAGGAGGCTATTTATGCAGCTTTCTCTTGATATGCTGCGCCAGTCAGGATTCAGCAGGTCGATACCTCCACGACGTAACACTGGCTGTAACCTTTTAATCCCGACAGTGCGCCTGGGCTTAATTTAGGACGGTTGTTTTTAAAATAGTACAGTTTGAACTCCTCCACTGTAGTGAGAAAACCTAATGGTAAGCTACGTGAAGGTCAAGATCAGCGTCAACACTGGAGGCAGCTTTGGGATACAGAGCCATCCACCAGCTTCCCCAAACACAAGAGATATTACATCTTTCCACACGGTCTTTCTCCTGCCCTTTTCGCCCTGCCGACTCACAGTAATTGACTTTTGACGTGGCGCGACATATATTGACGCCACATGGTGTACACAACACCGCTCACCTCTCGCAAGTCCTCACAACCAATGAAAACCAGGCCTCTGTTGTGGTTGAACACAACATTTTAAGTGGACATCTCCACGGGTTTGCAAGAATCAACAGGATTATGTGGATTTAGGAGGAGGGCAAAACAGCGGAAAATCCAACAAGTGGAGGCCTTTAAATGCACTGTCTGATGTGTGTATGTGTGTGTGTTTTGAACTGGGGCCTTTGCAGTCTGGCACATGTCAGCCTGAACGCTACCCACACGTCAAACTCTCATATGCATGCTTATGCGCCGTCGTAGTACACGTCCTCCCCTCTTGACATTTTCATGCATGCTGCTTTCAGGGAACTCTCAGTGCCATTTGAAATCCAAAGACGCACACGTGCCAATCCATGCACACGAAAAGGTAATAAATCTAATATGAGACTCTTTTGGGGGAGGGGGGGTCTGTTTAAGGCTCAGTGGGAGAAAAAAAATGTTTATTCCAACTGTGGCCGCAGTCCTGTCATCATACAGTTGGGTCTGCCCTCTAATTCAACCATACAAGACTGTTTACAGCTCTGATCTTTGACAGAGATACGGTAGGATGAGAAGGAAGTAGGAGTGTGTGTGTGTGTGTGTGTGTGTTTGTGTGTGTGTTTGTCTTAGACGGAGCATTTAAAATGAACCACAGATCAGCTCAAAACCTGCTTCTGTGTTTACTCTGGTTTCACTTCTGCCCTCCCCCAAACCCCACAGCCCCCACCCCACCCTGCTGATTTAAAGTCTGATTCTATGGATGAACAACCAGCAGCACTGTTTGCATTTACACCAATGTTGCCATGTTTGAACCGTACACACATTAAAAAGGCTCCAGGGTAAATTAAGGGCATTCATTTAAGACCACAAAATTGTGGAGGAAAAAAAAAAGGTCTTCACAAAAAGGAAAGTGCTCTGTCTATAATGCAGACATTTACCTCAGTGTATGACGAAATGCGCTGCTACTGTTCTGAGTTTACGACACCAATAATACTTGACTGAGCAGTGAATAGCTGTAAAGCTCTTATCAAATCAACACTTAATACAATTGCCTTTTAAAGATATATTAGTCCATTAACTTATGTAATGTGCAACAACTGGAAAAAGCCATAATTGTAGGGGGGGGCGGAGGGGGGTAACACTACAATGCAATTTCTCTTTTATACAACTGTTTACCCACAACTAAAGTTTGCATGGCTCAGAGAGCAATCAGATAGGGCCGACGACATCTAGACAGATTAAAAGCAAAACTCTTATCACATCATGGCACCTTCGGGTGACTAAGCACACAGACTGGTTTACACCTGAGCATGAGGTGTAACAAAGGAGGATTACAGCGTCAGGAGGAGCTAGCAGCACAAGAGGATTACTCAGGTGCTTGTCTGCTGTGTGGAGGCTGCGCAGCGAAGTGCTTGATGTGACGCGGTGCATGATGGATAAATTGAGACTGGCGAGGAAAACCGAGGTAAAGGGGAGGAAAAAAAGGGGTGAAAATTTGATTGACCCCCACTGAGTTTTAGTTTCAAAGTGTCATCTTTACCCACAGTTTCATTTAATGCTTTTAAAAGTACTTTGGCTTGCCTTGCGGTTTCCTGATGTAGCTCCTCTATCTTGAATATCTAAAGGGTGTTGCTCAAAAACGTATCTATAACTACAATCAGCCTGAAGCCTCGACTTTATTTCAACAAAATTTCTGTTACGGAGAAAATCTAAACTCTGTGTGTGTGTGCCATATATATGATTCACATTTAATTTGAAATATCACAGTAATCATCATTTTGAAGTTATCTTATGCATCAGTCTACATTGGTTCTAGAAATCTTCAGGTATGTGGTGCTGCTGTCCACACATGTCCCAATGAGTTGGGGGGCAAATCCCACCTTCCCACCCACTTTGAGACCTTAATGGTTACCTTCACCGGCAGTAAAGAAGAGTAAACACTCTCCCATTATGCCCGTTTCCGGGTGAATTCCAGCACTGTGATAATTGTATGTCTTGCAAATGGCTTTTAACCAGATTGTAATGTCTATTATGCTTCATTTTTTTGGTTTTGTTTTGTAATTACCCACCCAAGAAGTTTGTGTGGTGGTGCAGACTGTTCATTAAGGCTTATAGATATAACACGGGGAACCAACATCTATTTGTGGGGAAAAAAAAGGAAAAAAAGGCAGGTTTAAAGGGTTAAAGCTGGCCTATATCAAAAGACTCAAATGATTTTTCCTTCTGTTGCAGGATGTGATCCTAGGATTAATGACTCTGCAATATCACTTCCTTAAGCTTCCATATAAAGAAAAAAACATCTGGCATGTTTTTCTAGACTCGTGAGACTTACGGCAATCTTAATGTGCACTTCACATCTCATTTAGTGGTGCAAGATCCTGCTTTATCGCTTCAGTTTAACATCATCAGTCTGATGATTATTTCACACATATGATAACCTACCGCTTCTTTCCCTGTAGAGGTTGTATCAGGCCCACGTCGTCAACCCTCGCATGAAACATTTTGATCATTTTTCACTGCTGATTGGCCACTGCTTTCCTCGCATGTACCTTTTATTTTTTTTTAGCTTCCCAGAATCCTTCCTCAGAAATCCCACAATGGGCTGCGTTAATCATTAAAGTGACAGATAATACCCCTCTTGAGTTTACTTTAAACACTTTAAGCCAATTCGGTGTCATTTTCAGATTAGTAATCAACATGTTCCCATTCACCCTCGCCATTAATTCTGTTAAGTGTGGATTTCCTTTTTTTTTTTTTTTGCCCGTCTTGGCTGCCACCTCACCCACCCAGCCTTCCCCGCTCCATCTGAATGACTACCTCCTTAACTACAAAAGCACAGATATCCTGCAGGCTGTGATTTACAGTGCAGCTGGACTTCACCCAACTGTCTTAACCAACTTCTCAAGAGTTATGGAACCATCATGAATGTGGCCTGCAAGTGATATTCTGCACACCGGATCCTTTAAATCAGGACTCACTGAGCGGTTTGAGGATGTTCGCGGAGGATTCGTCTGCGTTGTCCCCATCCGACTTGTATCCCTCCACGCTCTGCTCAGCTCGCTCCCGCTTCTCCTTGTGGCTCGACTTGCGTCTGTGGCGCCTCCTCCGGTGGTAGCTCTTGGGAACGTGAACGCCAATGTACACAGTGTGGTGACCTGCCGCAATACAGCAGAGAGAATGCAAGTCAGATTACACTCACAAAAGGAAATCACATTAATCCCGATTGCTGATAATCCGCATCGCCACTGGAAGAAGAGAAACAATGGTGGACTGGTTAATCTTGTGTGGTGCAGCATGAGATGTTTTCTTAAAACAAAGCTGCTTTGACGTGTCATCTTTTCTTTTGGGTTCATGCTTAAGGCAGAACAGTTCGGTGGTATTGGCGGGCTTGGTGCTTATTTCCCAAGCAGGAAGAGATAGACTTGCCATCAGCCAGTCAAACTACAAAACTGAATGAAAGTCAACTACTTCCCACACGGCAGCTCATGCAGGAAATGATGACTTAATGTCTCCAGGAAGTAATTAGAGAGACAGTGAGGGAGCACATACGGGTCTTTACAGACTGAGCCCCATTCAACCATGCATTCCACGCTTTGCGGGTTTTAAATGATATCTTTCACACTTCACATGCTTCCTTGTTGACGCCATCTGAAGTGCAGACTAAAAGAAGTGTCCACTTTCACCACATTCCCATGCAGGGAAGCCAATGGTCCTGTGACCACCGCTGCGTACACGCCAATAGCTTGACGGGACGCCAAATACTCTGACGTGGCTCCCTTTGTGTGCCGCCGTTAACTGTCGGTTTGTAAAACGTCTCGGCAAATCCGCACGGGCGTCTCCAGATAAATTCTTTTGTGGCTTTAACTGACAGCCAGCGCTGGACAGGATACGACCACTTGAAGGAACATCTTCCTGCGCAGGGACGTCAAGCTAAAGTGCAAGCGATTAATCTTCCGAGATATGTTCAATTCTGTGGCAATTCTACGGTTTTCACATGGGTGGATGAAGTTAAAGATTACAGGGTGGCGACTGGCCAGATAACATGCTGGAATTCAGCACTGATCTTACCTTCCACTTCCTCTTCGTCGCAGACGTGTTTGACAAAGGACGCGCCTCTGTCCAAGACTGCTTCATCCTCCATTCTACGAGGAAAAAAAAAAAGCGAGAGAGGGAGAGAAGTGATTCAGTATGGATCATCACACAGGGCAGCATGAAATATGGAATAACAAGTTTCACTTCATTCATATTTGGGTTATCGTGAAACAACCTGAATAATGACTCAGCAACTTCTTATTCATCCGCCTGAATATCAGCCAGAAAAGCCTCTCCTTTCTTGCTTTTCACCTGCCAACCTCTGACCGTGGCACAGCAACAAGTGAAATTTGAGAGAGAAATCCCAAGTTCAGTCTGAACTGCCATCGTAACACACGTCCACTCACTGCTGTTTTCCAGATCTGGCGAGGCTTCTAAACCACTTAAACTTTGAAGTACATCAGCATTTCTGGTGCTATGGTGATCACCCACATATGACCGAACTGCCACCTCCCCATCCACCTACAACGCTGCGCACAACATGAATATATTTTCTAAAAAAAAAAAAAAACAGCTCTGTTTCCTCGGTGTGTGCACGCAAACTTATCACAGTTAGATGGATTCACCTCATCAGTCACATTGCTCCTAAAGAAGGCCTTGAGTTAACTTCCTGGGTCAGTGACATGTTCCTAGTCATGACATGAGTTTCCCCTTTAATCGTCGAGCCTCAACCTTCCAGGAAGGTTGGAAGGAATGTGGCTCCTCCAGTGCAGCAAAGTGCGAACTAATCCCAGCCGTGAAAGGTGTTTTAGGCCATGACGTGTTGCAAAAGCCCCAATTTCAGAATACACTTATGCTGGCTCCAGCTTTACAAAGGTAAGAGAAATTGAGGCTGTTATTTCATTACTCTAGAAATACATTTGTACTTTTATTTCACTTCCACTTCCAAAACACAGAACGTTCAGACGGCCTCCTCTGAGTCAATTAATTCCTTCTGTGACTGCATAAGCGTGTCAGTATGAAATTAAGAATTCATCTGCCGTGGCTAATCTGACCTCCCGCTTTATGAGAATAGTTTTTGTTGAACTACGAAAAAATAAATATTTGATTTCGGATGCGTATCAAGAATGTCAATAAACACGCCAACAGTTTCCATTTGCCACCGAACAATCCCCCCGGGTGAGGACGACACATTTCGAAAAATGAGGGGATGGGAGCAGTGTACACAAACCGCTAAATAAACAAAGTCAGGAAGGATACAACTTGTTCCTCTGACTGCACAGCGAGCCCATCTGACTCTCCCCGGTGGATATGGTATCTGGCCTTGAGAGAGGGAAAGAGAGAGAGATAGAGGTGGAAGGCTGACGGTGGACGTAATGTTGAGCCACCAGCTCCGAGATCAAACAACTGATGAGGAGTGGCCGGGCCTGCTGCCAAGTTTACAAGCAATACTAATACAGTGATTAGCCTCCGTACCCTCCTTTTGTTGCCCATTGTTGCTCGCAAAAAAAAAAAAAAAAAAAGGAGAGGTCAAGTTCCCACTGCGCGGAGGGGGTCGACTCCATCAATTAGCCCCAGATTTCTGTGCGTGTTCTCTTCTGCTTGTCCTCTCGTCTTACCCTCTGGGACATAACGTACTGAAACCGCCATTAGCTTCAGGGCGTTACTTTTGCAAAGAACGTGCACTTCACCAGTTGCCTTAATGTGGACTTAAGTGTCACTAAGAATATAGTGAGAGAACAATGAAGAGACACATTGAAGGGAAAAAAAAAAACGGGTGGTGCTGGTTTAATTCATTCTTGCACAAACATTGGACGGACAGGAAACACGCTTCAAGACCTTTCCAGGACCACAGCTCATTTACTTCTGCAACAGGTACCAAAGTGCTGGTGATGGTGTGTGTGTGTGTGTGCACGGAGGGCAGGTCATGTAACTGAGCGAGGGGGCCTTCAGAAGACTGTTGGCCACACAGAGGAGCCGGGGCTCATGTTGCACATTGACTGCCGGCTACAGCCAGTCAATGGAGCCATGTTAATCACTCCACACTGAGGCCTCACACAGGGAGACCCTTCTGATGAGAAACATACCACAGGTGGTACACAGACATGCAGAATTTGACTTGGTATGTAAAGTGGAATAAAATCAAGAGACGCGAAGAGAAGCTCTTAAACATCTAAATGACTCAGTGCCAGGTTAAAAATAAGGCAGCAGACAGACGCTAGATGCTCTTCACATGCATGAAAGCACAGGGCAGATAAGATCCAAGGTCTAACCCACGTCATTATAAATGCAACAGATCTTCTTGATCTTTTTCATTTCCTGCTATGACTTCCTCTGCCCGATTAATAAAAAAAAAAAAATCAAAAGCTTTATGAGGCAACCAGCTGCGTCCATCTCACGCTGCAGAACTTCTGACTTTTCTTCTATTCTCGGTGACCTCATGAGGCTCGGATAAACCTGTCAGTGCGTGAGGAGCCGGGATCAGCTGCTCGGGATCAGGGATCATCCCCATCTCTTTACAGAGTGACGCACCCAATCCCACCGGCCAGGTTCGCGGTGAGAGTTAGGTGCCCCCAGCACAAGCAGCAAGCAATACACTGAGGGTTCGGAGCCTTAAAGTGAAACAAAGGCTATTTTTTGAGCACCAAACACGCAAAGCCAGAAGGCACGGAAAGTGGCTGCAAAAAAATCTTTTAGTTCACCTCCGACCGAGGGAAAAGAGGTCGCACCAATTCAGCCACTTAAAATGAACTGTGGTGTTGAAAAGTACCAAAGGGTCCACAGAACCTGCTCAAAGCACTCTTAATGTTTTAATCCTCTTTTGGTGAACATGCAGGAAATGTCTAACCAACAGTCCAAAACCTAACAGAGATGTTTGATTTACATCTCTGATTAAACAAAACAGAACAGAGTGTCCATGACTAAAAAAAAAAAAAAGTCTGAGTAAGCAGCTCAGAGAGGTAACAAATGCCTTGTGTGTGCTCAGGTGATCTCTGTGTATTTTATGCAATCATTTAATTGTAATTCACTCCCTGCTGCTCAGGTCTATCTTGACTTTTGGAATTTCCACTAATGACGCTCAAATGAATGAGGAAACAAATGGATGTCTTACTGCACACCAGTCAGCAGTGCACAAAGGAGCGTTCAAGATTCCAGCTGGCACCAGGAGGAAGAGTCATACAGGTAAACGAGAAGCACAAAAACAAAGAGTGACAATACTTTGCCATTGTAGCTGCATTTCACAACCTCAACAAAAGGGACAGAAGAATGAGGAATCAGGCTGAGCTTTTACAGTTTCTGTTGCCATTGTAAAGACGGGGTTGGGCACCATGTTAAGTCAGGCACTCTTGGTTTCACTCCTTGCCGCTTGGAGGGGTTTACAGAAACGCGTAGGGGACCTGGAGGTGCCCAAACCGAGGATCCGGCTCTCCCTGAATATCTGTGACTGGCTCACTCTGGCAGATCGATCCCATGTGCATGCTCAGAAAGGCGAAAGGGAGACGCGTGTGCTCGTTTCCGCGTTTGGTGGAGAGCCTTGAGGTCTCCGTTTGTTGCGGATCTGGCGCCCGCGTCATTGCGCAACGCTGACGCGTACACCGGCAAGCTCCCTGTGTGGACTTTTAGGGTGTCAGCGCACACACCATATGGTCTGTGAGGCGCACGCACACACACACACACACACACATATACATACAGCTGTACTCATATATGTATTAATATATTTTTTAAAGGAGGTGCAAAGGAGACAACTCTCCGCGCCGCGCTCCCTGCGTCTCTCTAATTGATAGTGACAGCTTCTTGGAAAATAGATTAGCGGTCGTTCAGAGCCACAGCGGTGCGGCCACAGTGGCTTATCCAGCCGAGGGTGTCACTGCAATGAATGGATCCACTTCTTGACTCGCTCAGCAGCCCCGATCAATACCCCCACTGTAGCGTTACCGCGACGCATGGCACAAGTGGCCACATAAACGCAACTTTACGCACCAAAAACATCATCCAACGACGCGGGGCAACCAGTTGGATCTGATGCCATTTGGAGAGCGGGGTCCACCTGATGACTAATTTAAACTTTTTCACCTGGCCAGGAGAAGCCAACAGCGCGGTGACAGCATGCTGAAGTTGCCACACAACAAGAGAAAGAAAGAAAGACAAAGAGAGGCCAGGAGCTGTTTGACAAGGAAATGTTGATTTATGACAAACTTACTTGGTCTTCTCGGAGCTCATGGTGACAAACTGCGCCTCCGGAGATGATCGGGGCTCCTCTTCTGCTCAAAGTCGCTCAGGCTCGTCGGCGTTTGGGGGAAATCTTCGTCTCCAGCTGACGCTCTGTCGCTTCCCTCTCTCGCTTTTCTCTCTCTCTCTCTCTCTGTCTCAGGCGGAGGGAAAGGAGCCGCGGCTTTTAATTTTTTTTTTCCTCACTGGAATGACTTTCTCGGACTTGGCGGATCAAAGTGAACATGCGTCGCAGTCTCCTCACATCGCGCCGAACTCGTTACTCGGTGCCATCGCGGAGGTAAAAAAAAAAAAGAGGGGGGGCTGCTCCGGCGTCTCTTCTGGAGGCGTGCGGAGAGACTCTGAGCGCTCAGCGTGTCTTTTTCCATATTTAAAGTGCCATCCCTCCTCCTGCGTGACGCCACCGGGGAGGGAGGAGAGGAGGAGACGGGGGGGGGGTGGAGGAGGTCACAAAGTTACTCACCGCAACACTTAAACTTGACAAATGGTTTCACCGTTGTTCACTTTGCATTTTTAAACAATCCGGATCTGTCAAATGATGTTTAAGTAATAAAAGCAATACAACTCGAAGCGCCTGTTTGGATGCAAATTCCATGGCAACAGATTCAGGTTATATGTTTTATCTTTTTTCCCCCCCACAAAGATTACACTTTAATCTCAGTGGCTTTTCATTAATTATTTCATAACATTTCATTAGGGACTTTTGTCTCTCACACACAGATATCTTAAATATTAACTGGGGGTCAGTGCTGACTCTCAGCTCTTCTAAACATGGATAAAAAAAACCTGCATCTTGATCTCTGTAACTATATGTGAAAACTAAGGCACCTATTTCAGGTAGCTTTCTTCAAATCTTATTGGAGCTACCAGGTAAAGGGGAGCTCAGCAGTCAAAAATAGCTGAGTGTTACTGCTGTTATGGAGACTGGCGACATCTCCTGGAGGAGATGCATGCTTAATGTGGGAGTCCATCTCTAAGAAATCTTCTTTATTCCTAAATGGGGCACGTATCAGACAACAAAACACTCAAAATTATGTCAAAATTTCAAGTTTATTGTCATTTGAGAATGAACCGATGGACATACATGTCATTTGCACACAAAACATTTATAAATACACAAGAAGTGAGGGAAAAAAAGTGATAAAAGTTTTTTTTTTTAAAAACACGACAGGCTTCATCATTTTCAATGATTGTATAAAATATAAAAAGTAAATTGGTACTGTTGGGGCATTTCATTGTTTCAGAAGTAATACTCTATGCACTTCCTTTTCCCCCCAGAGTGATCTTCACAGCGTGCTCAGGAACTCTTTCACCTGAAAATGAATCACAACAGTAGAGCTGTTAGCCTCTGTAGTAAATACTAACATATGTTAACAATCATATCCTTCATTTCTTTCTTTACATAGTTTAAAACTGGATTGGCTTCGTGCTAATGACTTCTGGAGGGAGTAAAGGGGAAAAAAGGCACCTGTGTTTACAATCAACATGAAACTGCAACATAAGCAGCTCTTTAGGCCTCATTTCCATAGGTGATACCCAAGTGTGTGAATGTGTGTGTCAGTATCAGCGGGATCAGTGCAAGTGACCCAAATACTTCATTTCAGCCAGTTTCTTTCCTTGAACAACACGACAAAATCATGTTGTAAAAGGGTGCCACAAAAATACTGGTGAGATTTCGTATTTCAGCAGGTTTCTTTAAAACTGACAGATTAAAAACAGTGACAGTATCACAAGTACATTTATTTTACTTGAGCAAAACACAACTGTGTAAAATGCTCACTTACAAGTTCTTCATTCAAGGCTTTCCTCGAATACTATCAGCAAAATGTACTTAAAGTTTCAAAAGTAAATGTGCTGGAGATACAATGGCCACTTGCTGCAGAAGTTCCCATCTAACAAGGGCTTTGTGTCTAGTGCTGTCTTCAGAAAGCCTCATTTTCAAGTGAAAATGTGAACATGTTGCCAGTACAACTCAATTTTCTTTTTACTCGAGGTAATTTTCTATCTTTTGTGTGGCAGTGCTATTCTGTCTTCTTTCAAAACACAGTTGCAGTCCTTGAAATAACTCTGTATTTGTTTCTATACAGGCTCTTCTAAGAAAACATTTAGGACTCAATACAGATAAAAGTTTATGTATTTTCACAGTTTTCTGTAATGCTCTCATTATTGTGTTTTTATGTGCAGCAGGGAGAGATTTTCACTTTAGCACTGGGAAGTTTTATGTAAAGCCATAAATAGGCCTATTTATGGTTTTACCTTTTATTTTTATATATCACATTAAATCAGTAAAAATCAATGTGACTACAACTGAAAATAAATG
>JAOXYL010000042.1:9684515-9704515 GCA_028564955.1 Terapon puta
ACACACACACACACACACACACACACACACACAAATGTGCCTACAGTACACAGACTGACACACCAGTGCTAATATTGAAAGCTGTTGATTCATAGCATCCTTGGCAGTAAGTTAGTGAAGACCTTGTACACTGGAATGATATCCTTCTTCCTCACCTCAGGATGGCTGATTAAGAACCCTGGCCCTTGACCTCAGCTGTAACATCTGTCACCACACTTGTCACATTAAACTGCGCCCACAGCAGGAATCAGATGTGAGTGATGGCTTGTGGGCTTCGACCTATCCTTGCCCTTTGTTCTCATAATTTTTCCTCTGGCTTCCACTCTAGGCTCACTCCGGTGCTTGTCAACGGGATGAAGTACTCCGAGATTGACATTATCCTGCTCAAGGTCAGTTTATACAGCCGGATGTTTGTACCTGTAGGTAAAGACGACGGATTGCCCCATGACTCAGGATGACACGGGGCTCAATTGAGTGGTTTGTCTGGCTGTGTGGTGTTCAAATACGTTTGAGTTTTTTCAACATTTTAACAACTGACTCACGCTGCTTGGGATTTTGCTAAGTTTAACATAATATCAGCATACAGGAGCATCTCTCATTCCGTACATTCATCCTCAGGGAGACATTGAGGAAGACGAGGCCATTCCAGACAACGAGCAAGACATCAGGCCGCGTTTTCACCGCTCCCGCACAGTTGCCCAGCAACATGAGGGCGATGGGATTGAAGATGAGGAAGATGAAGATGATGAACTGGATGATGATGATGACACTATTTCTGATTGGAACCTGCGTGAGTTCAGTACCTGTGTACATCGATCTGCCTCTGCCATTTGACACTCATTAGTATAAATTGTCCCCGTTCATCTAGGCACTAGCTAGGTACCGCACAGGGTATTGATTCCTTGTTTTGTGTTTGTGTGTACTGTACGCGTGACATCTGTGTGATGTTTTGTCTGCACATTTCCATGTTTTTATGTATGTGTCTCTATTTTCCACCAAACATTAGGTAAGTGTTCAGCTGCAGCGCTGGACGTGTTGGCCAACGTGTTCAGGGATGATCTGTTGCTGCACATTCTGCCCCTACTCAAAGAGCTGCTCTTCCATCCGGAGTGGGTAGTTAAAGAGTCTGGCATCCTAGTGCTGGGGGCTATAGCTGAAGGTAAGACGGGAAAGAAATGTGAAGGCGAAACATTCCCAAAATATGGCATCAGAGGAAGTGACGCTGTTCTTATCGGTCACCAGGTTGTATGCAGGGCATGATCCCATACCTGCCCGAGCTCATTCCCCACCTCATCCAATGTTTGTCTGACAAGAAGGCCCTGGTGCGCTCCATCACCTGCTGGACACTGAGCCGCTACGCCCACTGGGTTGTCAGCCAGCCCCCAGACATTTACCTTAAGCCTCTAATGACGGAGCTGCTCAAACGTATTCTGGATAGCAACAAACGTGTGCAGGAGGCTGCTTGCAGGTGAGCAAGAAGGCCCAGATAAAGCCATTTCATTTTATAGCTTTTTATTTTATTTGGAACGCTACGCTGCATTTTTTTGTGTGGTAATATTGCTTGCTGTATGATGTTTTCTTCCCTCTCCTGTTTCTAATCACACTCAACCAGTGCCTTTGCCACTTTGGAGGAGGAGGCTTGCACAGAGCTGGTGCCCTACCTGGCATTCATCCTGGACACACTGGTGTTCGCGTTCAGCAAGTACCAGCACAAAAATCTGCTAATTCTCTACGACGCCATAGGAACACTCGCAGACTCAGTGGGGCACCATCTTAACAAACCGGTATGCGGAACAGAGATATGGACTCAGTTTCACTTCACACTTTTTTGTGAATATAAAATTAGCACAGAGAACTCATGCCTTCTTCCTCATTTAACTCTAGTAGTGTTAGTAGTGGTAATAGTTTCTAGATTTGTAATTATAGATGTAGCTCAGAGGGTAAAGAAGAATCAACAAATCCTCTCATGCTTCTTAGATTTGTTGGGTTACTGCATTAATGTTTGTAATTGCCATACTCCCTTATTAATTAGGTCTGTCTGCATAAAGGCTGAATTTAATTTGTGTTTTTTCTTAGGAATACATCCAGATGTTGATGCCTCCACTGATCCAGAAATGGAACCAGCTGAAAGATGAAGACAAAGATCTCTTCCCTTTGTTAGAAGTGAGTTTCTGACTTGCAGTTGCTGCCTGCACAAATTGTTTAGTTTACAGCGAGTCAGATGTGAGTCCATGTTCTGTGGACAGGCCACTGACTGTGTTTACCGTTCTCTGTCTTGCTTCTTCAGTGTCTGTCATCTGTAGCCACTGCCCTGCAGAGTGGCTTCCTGCCATACTGTGAACCTGTGTACCAACGCTGTGTCAACCTGGTTCAGAAGACCCTTGCTCAGGCCATGGTGCGTGTGCAGGACGTTCATCTCAGGACATCTACTGCTATTTTCTGTCTGTACAAAAGGAGCACACCCTAAACGTGTTTTACCCTTCCTCCCGTATAGCCAACCTAAACCTAAAGTTGCTCTTATGTAATGTTTGTATAAGCTATTTTCTCTCAGATGAATATATGTAGGATTGGGTCTTTGAGAAACCTGCAATGAATTATCACCATCAGCACTCTAATAGTCTTTCAGCTCAGTGTTGGAC
This sequence comes from Terapon puta, assembly GCA_028564955.1. Lineage (NCBI taxonomy): Eukaryota > Metazoa > Chordata > Actinopteri > Centrarchiformes > Terapontidae > Terapon > Terapon puta. The sequence continues at coordinate 9,687,155 of JAOXYL010000042.1, forward strand.
AAGGTGAACACATGTGAAAGTTGTTCACAGCTTGTTGCACTGCCCCCGAGTGGCCAAAAAAAGTCAGTGAGCATGTGCATTAATGTACAGATTACAGATAAATGCCTTTTAAAATAGTAGTTGAGAAATTTAGTACTCTGTATTGACCACTGAGAAAGTCATCATTTGTGCTAATTTAATGTAACTGTTTTCATTTTTTCTACTGTACCTCTTTCCTCCAGCTTCATCAGTCACAACCAGACCAGTATGAGGCCCCTGACAAAGACTTCATGATTGTGGCTCTGGATCTCCTTAGTGGGCTGGCTGAGGGTTTGGGGGGAACAATCGAGCAGCTGGTTGCTCGTAGCAACATCCTTACCCTCATGTACCAGTGCATGCAGGTGAAGAGGCAGTCAAACATGGCGCTTATCTGATCAACTGATAAAGACTTTTGCATTGTTCACCTTCTCTTGTTTTTCCTCTCTGACTGTTCAGGACAAAATGCCAGAAGTGCGTCAGAGTTCTTTTGCTCTGCTGGGTGATCTGACCAAAGCTTGTTTCCAACACGTCAAACCATGCATCGGTATGTTCTGTGCCATTAACTCTCAAACAGTGTTTGGCAGTAAGCTGTTAGTTACCAGTTAATTTAAGTATTTTCTTAAAGTTCATTTTACTTTCCTTCTTTCAGCTGATTTCATGCCCATACTGGGTACTAATTTGAACCCAGAATTAATATCTGTGTGCAACAATGCAACATGGGCAATTGGAGAGATATCTATACAAATGGGTGAGTGCCTCACTTTCCTCAAATATTCCCAATTTGTCACCACTTGCACTGTGTCATTTGTTATGAAATTACAGTCACCGAAATAAATAGTCAACAGATTTCTTTCCATCGTCTCTTATTGTTCCAACACCCACAGGGCCTGAAATGCAGCCGTACATTGCCATGGTGCTGCACCAGCTGGTGGAGATCATTAACAGGCCCAATACCCCAAAGACTCTACTGGAGAACACAGGTACCACTCGGTGGCAGTGCTGAGCCAGCCAGCCAGCTCGCCATACACAGGGAGGTGCTCACACACACTCAGGTCCACTCAGCCAGGATTCACCTCACTTGCAAGGGGTGCCTGTCCCGCCCTTTTAAACCTTTGTCCAAAAACCCTTCCCAAGCCATGAGCCTTACAGGTTTCGCTGGTTACACCAAAGTATGTGAAATATTTCAGCTACTGATTTGCAACCTGGCAATGTGGCCTGTAAATGAAGATAAAAGAAAATGAAACCCTGGGTGAGCCCCGACATTGAATTCTTGACACTCTTGAATCGAGCGAGCCGTGTAAGTGCCCAGTCTTGGCGTTAACTAATACAGACTGAGTGCCAGGTGAAGTAAAGTACTGAAGCAGAACAAAATGCAGAGCACAGGCAGTGTGTGAGATAGATAGGTGAGTTCACAGGGTCCCATTGTTAACCGTTACCACAAGACATTTCCCGAACACTTAAACAATAACTACTCATAAATGATTTAGAAAACACCTAAACTGACTAAATCTAGGACACCTAGCCTAGAGTATTTAAAAAGATAAGGTTACACAGCCCTTGTTTTTACCAGTCGAATTGGAAATTATGAGACAGTCTTATTAAAAACATGCATGCAAGGGTGAAGTGTAACCTGCCTAAATGAAAGAAAATCTAGGGACTCTGTAGATGTGTTCCTGTTTGTTTGCCGTCAATTTATTTGTTGCTTTTATTTACTGTTCTTTAAATGTGGATGCATATCTGCCAATAGATGTTAAATGTTGTTAAGAATGGCCAATGTTTGATGCAGGATACATGATAACTTCTAAATGTGTCATGCCAGTCGAGATTCAATAGAGTGTATTAATGTTTGCATCTGACCAGTGAAGCTTTCCACCATTTGTTGCATGTTTTCAATGTATTCATTGAAAACACAACAGTGAGCCAAAGGACACTAAACACATTTATAAGATCAGATATTTGGCCACGTGTAACTCGTATGTCCTGTTGAGAGAACCAGTTGATCACTGGAGCTAAATTTAAACAGACGGCCACGTAACGCCACAGTCTTTTGAAGGTGGGCGTGGTGGTAAATTCTTTGACGGTGCATGGCAAAACTTTTTCCCTTTGCCTCTGATCAGCTTATCCTGCACTGAACTTTATTCTAATGAGCATACCATCTGCTTTCTGCATGTGTCATTGGACTGTTCATAAATGCCTGTTTGTTAATGAGAATGTTGCATAGTTTTGTGTCTCTTAAACTTAGGTCCTCCCTCCTCTCTGCCTCATAAGAACCTGCTGTGCTGGATACTAGTCTCCCTCCATGTAGTTGGCTTGGAGTAATCTGTCATTTCTTTTTCAAAAGAACAAAAAAACACATTTCTGTTTCTTATGGGAAATTAACATTTGTGAGTTTAAGGGAGAAATCTCTGAGAGCCAGAGTGAACTGCTCTTGTTCAGGCCAGACACACATATGTTGTATTTAAGCCACCCTGTGCCTTTTACATTGGAGACCTGCATTTAAACTCGAGCTAATGAATTTCAATCAGTTTTTCACACCAGATCTGAGTAGCCGTTCGATCCATATGATTTCTGAAAGCAGATGCCATTGTTTGCCTTTTTCTATGAATGTCCTGTCAAAGTTGTCAATGTGTTCTCCCTTAAACGTGTTGTATGTTTTTTTTAGAGTGTCATATTTTACATTCCTCCCCCATGACCGAAGGGGCAGCAATAATCAACGCTAGTGAAATCTTCTATTTATTATCATACACAAATTCTGTTGATTTTTATGTCTCTGAGTTGTTTGTTTTTTCTTTATTTTTCTCCTCCCCTCCTCATTGCTCATGTCTTGGTTGGCGTTTGGTGGTGTGTAACCGTGATTGCGTTACCTTAGCAATAACAATTGGTCGTCTTGGTTACGTTTGTCCTCAAGAGGTGGCACCCATGCTACAGCAGTTTATAAGACCCTGGTGTGTATTATTCAATCTTTTATTTAATTCATCTTCTCTCTGCTTTCTTCCTATCTTCTTGTCTGTCTCCTGTTGCTCCCTTCTCTCCCCTGTTGCTCTCCTTTCCTCTCTCCTCACTTTCCTCCTCAAAAGAAGTCTTTTCAGTTGTTTCTTCTTTTTTTTCTTATCAGTTTGTAATCATTGCCAACCATGTGACTAACCCTGTCCTCTTTTAGGTCTTACTTGTGATTTTTTTTTTGTTTTTGCCTCAGTAGCACCTTCATGTATTATACATTAATTTGTTTAATTTCTAGTTTTTTGTCATTGTTAATTGTCGCTAACCTAAAAGATGCATGGGATCAGATTTGTCACATGCCTGCTGGTTCAGCAACAGAGAAAGGATGCAGTCTTTGCTGCAAAAGAGCATTCCTAAATCCCTTTCTCATTCAGTAGTCATCCAGCTGCATGTGCCTGTCCCAAAAATGACCCCAAACCTTCTCTAGTCTATCTTTCAAAAAGTAATGCTATTTTTAAGGTGCTATAGATGAGGTTTTGCTGAACACACTGATCATAGACCCTGAAGTGAAGTCATAAGAGATTGAGATAGTTTTACCAAAATTTATTTTTAAAAAAACGTTTGATTTATTTTATTTCAACCTGTTTTGTGTGCATGCTTGACTTGTTGTGGTTATCTCTCAGGTCACGATAGACACAATGATCTCTTCACATGGATACATAGAGTCTAACATGTATTTACTGATAAGAAAGACAAGTATTGATGATTAGACAACACCTAAACATTACATGAAACTTAAGGATGTAAATAGGCCATATTAGGAGTATACTGTTAGTGTCTTGATTCATGTAGGTATTTGCAGTAGTCATTCATAGTGGCAGTTGTTAGTAGATTTCTACAAGTTTCTAAGATTGTTGCTCTTTCTTTTGACCTGTCTGATGCTAAATTTGGATCGTCCCTATTGTCAGGTGCACCTCCCTGCGAAACATAAGAGACAATGAGGAAAAAGACTCTGCATTCAGAGGAATTTGCACTATGATCAGCGTAAACCCAGGAGGTGTAGTGCAGGTGAGGTCCAGAAGTACGATGGTGGCGTGGTCTTTGTGTTGTTAGCCGCTCTGCAAGTTGGAATGTATCCTCACCTCTCTTCTCTGGAACAGGACTTTATATTCTTCTGTGACGCAGTGGCCTCCTGGGTGAATCCAAAGGATGATCTCAGAGACATGTTCTGCAAGGTAAAAGCTGAACCGTGACCCATGTTTAAACACAAATCCCCCACATTAAATCACAGTTAGAACAGGCCAACTTAATGATTTGAGGAGATTCACTCATGCATTTATGCCCACCCTGTCACCCCCCTGCAGTGGCTGGATGCAGATGGAGGAATAACCGTCCACAATTACTACTGACAATAACCTTGCAATGCTCAAGGTCTATTTTGAAAGGCAGTGCTACCTTATTACTTGAATCTCTCCTGCTGCTTCATTTCAGATCCTTCACGGGTTTAAGAACCAGGTGGGGGAGGACAACTGGAGGCGCTTCTCAGATCAGTTCCCCATGCCGCTGAAGGAACGGCTGGCAACCTTTTACGGGGTGTAACTGTTTCCACATCAGTGTACCTCATCACTGGGGTCAGTATGCTCTCCAGTATCATATGCTATTATAGAAAAGAAATAGAAAAAATGTGCTGATTTCACTATCTAATATTAACATAAATAAATGTTGCTGTGTGATTGTTTGTGATTCTAATGAGGCCTCTCTTTTTCTGCACAGGTCATTCACTATGGGAGACAATATAGGGAACCTCTTTTACCCAGGGAACATGTTACCCTTTACTAGGGGGGAAGGGTCTGCCTGCTGAGGGGAGGGAAGGGGTGCACACCCCTCCCCGGCCTGACGGACGGGGTGGGAGGGAGGTGGTAGCTGCAGTGCTCGATGCCCCCCATGCACGGGCAAGGGGGGGAAGGGACTGGCAGAACAACCTTATCATGGGAGGAAAATTCATCCAATCACATCTCGGTCAGAAATAATGAAATTTATCACCCTTTTCTCTCCATTAATTCCCACAAATATCTTGTTTTGTGTTACCTGAACTGCTGAAAAGAAATGTGAGCCAAACATGGAGAAAACTTTGCAAAACTTAATTATGGTTAGTCGAGGAAAGTGCACACGTCAAAAGGTTTGTGCAGACAAATCTTTTTTGGTCTTCAGAGCATTTATAACAACAACACAGGTTAATTCTACTAGTAGAGTAGAAGAACGTTCTTTTAAAAAAATGGAGCGAAGTTGAAGGTTCACCAAGAGATGTTGCTTCTCAATAGAAGGATAGCTTAAAACTAAGGAGTAGCAGCTGATGCTCGGAACATTGGCTCCAATTTTGGAGAATATAATTTAATAATGCTGCATATCACCAAGAATAAGTTATCACCTATATAGTTATTGGATATTTTCAGTGTTCCTATTCTTTAGCAGGGCAAAGGCTGTTAATTATGTCACTGGAGAGCACAGTATTTTCTTTTAAGAGCAGCTTTTCTGGGAATAGGTAGCATGCTTGTATCATTGTGAGAAGCTGTGGAACATTAGTGATGTGTGTTGCGTTTGACAGCTGTCCTTGCCCTGTGATGAGGTTCTTCTTTGACCTTGTAATTTATCTATTTACAGTACTTTTTCGTTTCCTCTACCAGAGAATTACGGCAATCAGCTGTATCGTAGCATGACTGGGTTTTCATGTGCTGAACTTAGGGAGCGTGTGAAATCTTCGCTGTGATGTAACGTCGGAGTGAATCTCTTCGGTTTGGTCTTGTGCGAAGCAAACGTGACACTGACACTCATCAGCAAGCCTGGCAAAGCTTTAGATTCTTACAATCCTTTATATATATCGTCTGAGCGGGGGAGGACTGAGGAGACGATACAATGACACGAATCCCGTCTTAGTGATTTTTTTTTTTTTTTTTTACTTCGGCCGTCAGAACCACGCAGTCCATCGAATGAATGTTAAATATGTTTATTTCTCAATGTACTGAAGGTTTTTTTCCCCCTTTCTTGAGTGTTTGGCTTCTTGTGCTAAAAGCATGATCTTGAGGATGACTGTAAAATGTTTTGGGTGGTTGTGTTTTTGTGGGGTACTTGGATGCTTTCATCTCTTGCATGTTGGTGGCCCCTCACACCCCAACATATAGTGGGAGGGGAAATACGGGAGGGAGGGGAGCTTCAATTAAAGGTTTAACAGCAACATAGTAACCATTTATGTACTGCAACACTGGGACTTTTCTAACTTCACAATTTCTTGCTGGAGTATTCTCCCTAAACTTTTACCCCATAGCTGGATGTATAGTTTTTAAATACTGTGAAACTACAACATTGTTATCGTCTCTGGTTGTTATATTTTATGAAGTAAGTGTTTAAGTTACAGATAGCCTGAATGTATTCCATGATGGGTTGGAGAGATGGGAAGTTTTTTTTATATAAATATATACATATTATTACATTTATGCCCAGCCAGTCATTTTTCCTCTGCTGGCCAGAGTAATAACTGCAGTATTTCAACCCTTTGCGATGCACAGAACACGCACTTAAAATTTTAAAGGCAAGTGCTTGAAATTAAAGATGTAGCCAAACCCTTCAGAATATGACCTTAGTGTTAACGCAGATCATTAATGAAGCATTGCTGCTAAAATGTATTTACCTAATGCAATAAGTATCTTGATGCAATGGGGTTATTAGATTGTGAAATCAGTTTAGTATCTTAGGCGAACATTCACCAGATAAAATATGTAACTTAGATTTAACATTAATGAGGTGAATACAGGATATAATGCATCATGGAATACAGAGGCAAATACTTGTATGTGCCACATCATTTTGTGTTTTGAAGTGATTTTGTCTGTCACATTCCAGCTGTTTGGCATGCAAAAAATGGAGTAATCACGGCTTGATGGGGCGCGTGTGCACAGTCCTGTTATTCTTTCCTTGAAAGAGTGTAGGTCTACAAAACGCACAAAACAGTCCCCACCATTACTGTGCTGTATTTCTGACTTGACTGCTGCTATACATTGTAGTTGTGTTTCACTACTTGAATACGTGTTTTCTATGTGTTAACCTCAGGTCGTCTGTGTTCAGTGTTATTTGTTATCATTTCCCCATTGTGTATGCCTTTTATGCATCTCCTCTCCAGAACTGAAGATTAGTAAAACTCTCGCCCTTAAAACTAGATGCCATGGGTGTAAATTGACATTAATGTTACATGTGTGCAACACTGCTAGCTGTCAAATGTGATTATACAATTGCAAGGCAGGGGGAAGACTAAAATGGTAACTTGCACATACTTGATGTGCTTTTTTATCAAAAGCGATTGTTATCAGACTGCGTTAAATATTTAGTGTAATGTGTACACAATGCCTTGAGAGCAGATACTTTGAGGTTTTGTTGGTGTTTTGCCATAGATATACAGTATATGCTGTATCTAAAGAAACAAGTAACGCCTGATTTAAAAGCAAGGACATAGCTTGACAACTTAGAAACATACAAATGTAATGTTTGCAAATGTGAGTTTGACTTTCTATGAAGCTTTATTGAAAATTTGTATTTTATAAAGCACCCACCAATATTAAGGAATGTCTAGTCAAAGAACTCCTGTATTCTCATTTAGCCTTCAGACTTGATTAGACTATCTGCCTTCATCTTTTTTGCTAATAAGCAAAAACATCATTTTGATAGACATGGTTTGACCTTTTTTTTTTTAAATAAGCTGCTGAATTTTAAAAAAAAGTAATACTTTTGGGGCCACCAAATATTTTGGATCATGCAAAGAATCTATATTGTACTGTAGTAATTTTGTAATATTTGTAAGATGATATAGTGGATGTGACTGGTTACCATTGCTTGAATCTGTACATTGTTCCAATAAATTGTTTACATTATTTTTGGGCTTTTGTATTTTTTCAAATTTAGTTAAGATTTTTTTTTCTGTTGCATCTGCATGATATTAACACACAAAGACTCCCAGAAATGTCTGTTAAGTCTTCCTGTACTGTTGTCTCCAGCCTGTGCCGTCTTATCTCTCCAGACAATGGCTGAGTTTTAACAGATTCCAGCTTTAGTTTTTTTATTTAGTGTTTCATTTGCTTTTGCAGACATGTCACAATTCACAATGTGATTCCCTTATGTGATTGTAATCAGTTACTCAGTAGACGGTCTATAAAAGCTTGCATCAAGGTGACAATACACACAACACAACAAAAGCGGTCGATCTTAATGTTTTAATAAGATTACTCCCCTGCAGGAAGAACATGAGGCAGCCTAAGTCCTCCCACACATAATACGTTTGAAAGAAATACAGGAGAAAGATTAAAACTGCATGTCCTCCACTCAATTATCCAAATACATTAGACAGTTAATGACACTATAATAAATGCATTTACAGTACTTAACCAAGTTGTGTTCATGTCATGCTGTCATTTAGCTTTGCGGAAATGTTGTGGTCTGGCATTTACTTATGACTCATTTCTTGCCTAAATCACAGTTTATCTAGCTCAATCTCCACAACACAAACAACCATAAATGCCAGATTATATCTGGAAGGAAAAAAATCACATCATAAAAACCATTAGAAAGGATTCAGGGTCAATGGGTTCAGAGCTGAGCAGCCTTTTCACACAGACTTTAACAGTACTAAGGTTTACGTGAGGCACGTGAATGCAGCAAGTCGTTGCTCCGGTGTCTCCTTCCGCCACCGGCAGCGCTGTTTCCTCCCCCGACAGTCTGCATTTCTACGGGAAGAAACCGAAAGGGGGGTGGGGGGGAGAAAGCCTGAGCTCAGCACAGCACAGGCCGAGTGGAGGTGGAGTCTGAAGGTGGGGAGGGAGAAGAAAGGGGAGAGGAGGAAAACGGGGAAAGGCAGATAGAGCAGAAACGGGGGGAGGACGGCGGATGATTTACGCTTTTAAAAAGTTCCCTCACGACCAAATCTTAAGAGCTGCGCCGAAGAGGAGCTAAAACAAGATGATAACGCCCTACTTCCTAGAGAATTTCTGGGTAGGTGGTGCTCTTTTATTCACACTGTTTACACCGGTGATATTCCTTGTTATTCTCTCGCTGTGTTGCCTTTCTCACACGCTCATGCCAGCCGGAAAACAAGTGTTACTGGCTATCTTGCCGTTGCTGGAGCGGCACGGCACGGCCTTCCCTACCCCCCTCTCTCCCAGCCGACGTTGATTTTCCTCGGCGATTATAATTTTGCCACCCCGGGGTTTGGGCCTCCGTGAACCCATCTAACTTGAAACCTCGAAGAAGCCACCCCTCGCTCCCGCTAATTGGCCCTCTCACGCCCGCTTGGAATGTTTATGGTCACTTCCAGGAATGCGATTGGACGCCGCGGACGTCACTCACGGCTGCGCGTCGCTTTCCTCCGTCACGAAGTTTCAGTGAGAGGCCAGATGTTTAGTAAGTTAGAGAAGAGCTTTAAAAACATGAAATTGACCACCAACTGTACCGGACGTTTAGCCGATATGTTTACTCAGCCAATAGTGTACTGCGTGTATTACTATCACGCTCAGTGCGCTGTTGTCTGTCTGCTGTCGAAAGGTCATTTCTCCCTCGTTTTGACGTGGCTATGTTATATCAGGTTGGAAAGTAAAAGTCCCCATTGCTGACATCAATATCACTCTAAATCCTGCTTGCGTTTTTCCATTTCTCTTTTTCTATTTTCATTGCTTTTTGCAAAACACTAAAGCCATAAAGACACTGTTGTTAAAAACAACTTTATTAGGACTTCAGCTTTAAGTTTGTCTTTTACTATTATTACCAGTAATGGCTCCTAAGTGTTGTCATCTGCACAGATGCACATTTACTCTCAGAAATAAGGGTATACCTTACAAGAATGTAAAGCCCATCCAAGGTAACTTTATGAACTTTTTAAATGCATAAAGGTACTTATGTGCTCCCAAGAAGTGACATGTTAAGATACTGTATCAGGAGCTGGTGTGTGTGAGAGGCCAACTGTATAACAGATTAGGTAAATAATTCATCTTCCTTACAGATTCAAAAGTTTTACAGTTTTCTTCTTCTTTTTTGTAAGATAGATTGGTTTAGATTTTATTTATTTGCCTTGGTTGAGTAGTCTGATAATAGTGGAAGGTGCTGAATCTAGAAATTCAGATTATGTGGTACTTTTTCAGACAAACATATCAGAAGGAAATGACATTGTTCACATGTAAGGATAGAATGAGTACCCAGTGTCAAGAGTAAAGGTACAAATTGAGCACATCATTTCTGACAGCGGTCTCTTTGGATCAACATCCTTTTTTACATAGGTTTTGGGACATAGCTGTTGAAAATAGGAAGACTGTATATGGGAGATACAGGCTTATAAGTGTGTCATTGCTTTGTTCCATTAACAAATGTCGGGTGTGACATTTCATGTTGCCAAAACATTAACCTTTTACATATAATGTGGCTTTAGTACTGATATCTTGACACAGCTTTGTCAGCTAGTTTGTCAGCTAGAAATGGCCTCCATTCGTATGGGATCGCTTCCTTCCCTGAGGTGGTAAATGCGGCTCTAGTGTCTGGCCTCACTTGACCTCAGTTCCTGGTGGTGAAAGTCTTTTTCAGACAAAGCCAGTAACATTAACCGAGTTACCGTAAACCACATTAAGCCAAGGGGATGGATTAGTGAAGCAATGGAGAGTGTACAGTGCTGTCCACCCGCTGAAGCCTTTTTCTCACCAAAGGAGTCTTCATCATTAACTAAATGGAGAAGAGGAGAGCCGAGACACTCCTGATTCTTCAATCTGCCCTTTGTGCCCTGCAGTGGGCCACAAGAGGATCCAGTGATGGCAAAGATCAGCTGTGTGTTTAACATGCAGGGCACACACACACACGCATGCTTGGTATTGGGCGACGCATCCACTCCCCTTTGACTTGACTGCAAATCATCACCACAAGCAGACACACACACACACACACACACACACACACACACACACACACACACACACACTAAGCTGTCAGATTTGACATTTTTGCCCAGCGTGCAAGACACCTGTGCTCTTTCAGACTCTTGTAGAGTCATTTCTGTATGTTCTCTTCCTTGTATTTAATCTCGGCTCCAATCTCTGATGGCGATGTAAAATCTCCCCTCAGCTGAATAAACAAGTTCTTTAGGAATCAGAAGCCAGACATGGTACCGTCATATCAGTTCTCTGTCAGAGATGCAGCTTTTGATTGGTCACTGGCTGCAGTGTTTCCGCTCCCTAGATTTCTTTGCTCTCAACTGGCCATTTCCTCTTTTTTCTTTTCTGCATGGGAAACGAGCATGAATAAGTTAGTTCACTGCAGCCTGTTGATGAAAGCTTGAACGTGTGTGACTTTCCTCACATGTGCTAATGTCTCAGGCAGGACGCTGGCCCAATGCTCTAGTTTTAGCACTGCATCGGTGATGAGCTTAATGTTTTTAATACTGAGTCTGCTAGCCTCCAGTATGTCATGGGAAAATAAGATGGCAGTGCGATAAGCAAACAGTGTTGATACAGCCAACAGCCCCGGGATGTCCTTCTTCTCCCTGGTGTCTGTATTATGTTTGTGTGTGTGTGTGTGTGGTCTAATAGGTTCTCACACAGTTTGCTATGTGTGAGTGTCACAGCCTCGCCTCCACAAGTCATGGTCAGACGTGAAGTGTCACAATTCTGCAGAGACAGTTGAAATAGGAAGAAGAGATGGACAGTGGTGATGCATTTCCGTTCACTCGCCACCTGTCTCCCAACTAAGCCTTGAATACAGAAACACGCACTGCTTTCTGTCTGTGCCTTTAGAGGAAGCTAAATTTTGCAATGGGTTTGTGTTATTTGGTCACACAAAAGAGCCATGAGAATCAGTGAAACTTAACTCAAAGTGAAATTCCACCCAGGGTGAAAAGATTTTGGTCAACATTGACTCTTGGCGTAGCTTGAAACAGAAACCCTGCCTCACGGTGGTTGTTGTCTTTCTGCTCTTACAGTTCCTCTTCCAGGTCTCTGAAGCTAAACTTTAGAGGCCCTCATATGGGTCAGAAGTCGAGATAAAGTAAGCAGCTGACTTGATGTCACATCCTTGATCACGTGCAGTGATCGAGCCCTTGTGCATTTCTGTGTACACCACAAACAAAGCCCGATCCGTGTGTGATCAACACATTCTACATGGGTTATTTCTTGTGTGTGTTTCTGCTGGTCTGCGCAGCACACCACTCTCAGACCTCCCCGGGTCACATGACCACATCGGGCAGATGCTCTGATGTCATCCTGCTGTCTGTCCGCTCTTTGCTTTAGGCTCTGGGGTCCGCAGGCCGTCGTTTATGGTCTGTCTGGAGAGAGGGAGTCTTGTTTAGCTGTTCCTAAATTCCTCAGTGAAAGTCATCCTTCTTTCTGCCACTTTCACCTGAGCATGCGTTCAGAAGCTAAATAAGTAGTCTGCTGGGGCGCTCCTGTCTGAATTTTTTCCCCTGTGTACTCAGTTACTAATGGAAATTATGAGACCAAAACTTCCAAGAACGCACGTATATGATATATTTTCCACAGTAATGTGATGAAAGCACATACTATATACACAACTGTTCTGTGTCACACTGCTGTGGGGAAGGGTTTCTGCTGTAGTATTATTGTTAGTTCTCCTGACTGGTTAAGAGAAATAAGTTTGTTTGTTAAGCAGTTCTACTTTGCAGCTTGCAGTTTTAACACTGATGCAGCTCTTTCTATGTTTGGAATTTTCTGAAAAAACAAGTCTGTGTTGTTTACTGCTATACTAATAAGAATTGTTTAAATGGTTTTTAATGACACAAAATAACTTACTACTGCTCCCTAGTAGGGTTAAACAATATGCTAAAACATTGTGATTATGTCAAAGAAAATGAAAATGTGAATTTTGACTGGGGTCTGTACCAGTCAAGCATTTGTCCTTACATCTTGAAAAATTATGTGTAGATGGGAGGAGCTTTTAACACCTCAATGCTTCATTTAGTTTAGTATGTTCTGACACATTTTACCTCTATCAAAACATTTCAGCTCCTGTGATTTGGAAATTGCACACAGCACACATTGCACAGTTACAATTTCAGTAACATTTCCATTAATCAGTCATCCCCTTTCTCCAGGTCTAGCTTTTTGTTTATGAGGGCTTGCTTCTTTTCTTTGTCTTATGGGATAGAAGACTGTATATTTTAAGGTTTTAGGAGTGTTTGAGAGACAAACAAGCCATTTTTAAAGAGCGTCAACCTGGACTGAGTGGAAATATAGAGAATATATATTTTCTTTGACCAAAATGATAAACTAACTTACTAATCAAAAACATAGTGGAAGATTCATCAATGACGGAAATATCTCGGTAGTAGCCACTGATGCAGATGACCATCTGAATAAAATAAATCATCAGCACTCACACTGACGTTAGTGGAGGTTTTGAAAGATTCTCAAGCTTCAAGACTTCATCTCATGATCTTTTATTGTCAGTAGAAGGTAGTATAACATTGAGAGATAACCAGAGCTCTTTCCCCGTCATGGGTTGCATTACTGCCTGTCAGGCCGTAAACACTTGATTCCCTTTACACAGGATATTGAAACTTGTGTTGCACGCTGAGAGAAAGAGAGTGAATTCCTGTCCTCCTCTGCCCGGCAGATGTTACATGATAAACTGCAGAATGGTGGTTTTCTTTATCTGCCCTTTAAGGTGGTATTTCAGATTAAGGATGTGAGCCATCTGACAGTTTCTTTTTGTGCTCATGTCACTCTGTAATTACACCGATGTTTTTGCTGCGTATGGAAACACAATAGAGTGTGTATTTTAGAGGCAGACTGTGGTGTGTTTTTCTGGTACACAGACTTGAAGAGAGACATTTGATTATACCACTGCCTGTCTTTCATGTTTTGATCACTGAAGTATCTTATTGACTCTGGAGTATCCTCATATAGGAGCATCCGTTGGGGTTTAGGTTATTTTGATATTGTGTACTGTGGGTCTTTATTTTATGAGTTTCTATTGATATACATCTGTATATAGGCCTACAAGCTACGATTCTTTAATTAACAATGAACCATTTAATGCTTAAGATGCTCAAAAAATGGTGATAAATAATAATAATCTTTATCTATCTTTGTGTGGTCAGTAGTCTAAAACTTTAAAGATGTATATGAAAAATAGTTTGAATGGGTAATCAGTTATTAAAATGGCTGCCAGTCATTCTTTGTCAAGTTAAAAATCAACTAATCATGTGCAAAACTTCAAGCAGTGTGGGCTGTAGTGTGTGTTTTTGTGGTATTAAAGGCTGATTTACTGTTAACTGATCTTTTTTTTTCTTGTCGTCCAGTTTTATCAGACAGCGCATCAGCCACACTTCAAGTTGACGTTACATTTTCTAAAAAGTCTCCATTAAAGTTACCAAACTAACTTACTTGACACGTTCGTAATGCCCATGAGAGTGAACAGGAATTATTCAGAAATGAAAGGGTTAAATAGTATTCAGGAACATGATGGCAAAATGAAAAGTCACAGCTATTTCACTGAGGTTTCACAGCTTTTGTTAACACACTAATTCGCAGTATACTCCATGAACTCTCAGCAGTTCTCAGCAGGTTTTTTTCTTGTTGGGGAAAAAATAGACCAGTCTCAGTGCATGTTCAACCATGACGTAACTGTCTAATTGCTGGACTGTTACCTTCATTTTCTTTTGTCAGCCTAAAGCATTGCAAAGAGTCCCTTGTAGTCTGTGCCGTGCAGACACACTGCAGTGTGTCTCGGCCAGGACTTCACTTGTTCTGTCTGTGACAATATTGGCACACACTGAATATGGGACTTCTGAAAACATTTTCTTCCTCTCGTTTTTTAAAAATGAACTCTGTCAGTCTCCTGGAATCCGGTTCAGCTGCAAACTGTGTTTTTGCTATAAAAAAAAGAAAAACAGTGATTGGCACGTGTGCTAACCTCTCAGCATGTTGCCCTCCCCTCAGGGTGGAGCAGAGAGTTAAAAAACCCTCTCCATCTAAATCCAAGCATAATGAGTACTTCTGAATTTCACAATGTGTGGTTGGAATATTAAACACCCAGCGCGAGGGCTTTCATCAATGAGTGTCCAGACGACATTGAAAAACTGTGCGGCGCTCTGGTGTTACTTCTCCCCGCCGATGCTTGTGTAGATATCGCTGTGCCGCCTTGAACTGGCCAGTAGACTAACCAGAGATTTGTAGTTAACTCAGGGTTGTTCAGGGTCTTTATATTTACATCGTTCTTTGTAGAATAATTATTTTTTCTCCCAGAATCGAATCCAGCATTGTAACCGGCTAAAAAGTCAGAAAAACGCCCCGAGCTGTTTCCTGTGTTTGTTTTTATTTTTCTTTTGTATTCATTGATATCACATTCCACACGAGCAAGCTCGTTGCGCAGAATGGACTGTCTTCCTGTCGCCGTTCTGCTCTGTTTGGCGCTGCATGTTTTCACTCACTTCTTGTCACTTCCCTGTTTTGTCGGCTGATTGGCCAATTGTCAGTGTGCCTCGCTTTGTGTTTCTTATACTTCGTGTAGTGTGGCGTAAGTGTTATGTAAGGTCAACGTCATGGCCTGTGCCTCGCCTTCCCGTCTTCACATCAAACGTGTGCAGTAGTTTGCGTGTTGTGCTGCAGGCCGGGTAGCCGCTAAGCTTATACTTTTTTCAGAGTTCAGATCTTGTTAAAACAGGAAGCACAAGTCAGTGGTCTCACTGAGGTTAAATGTAGGCCAGTGAGCTGAAGCCTGGAGAAAGGATGCTTTGCTTTTAATGTCTGTTTGCTGAGTAAATACAGTTCTATTTGCGAGCTTGGGGTTTCATTATGACACAAACCTGCTGACCTTTAATCTTCTGACAGTGTGGAACAACATGGCTGGGCCCATTTGTTAAAGCAGCGCTGATGTTGAAGCATGTAGGCTAAAGTGCTGAGTGTGGATGGCTCCAGGAACCAGGAAATATCTGCGACAGTGAGGTGAAATAAAGTTGGCCTGCGGATCCCGCCAAGAATGAGGATGAGCAGCAGTCAATGACGAGTCATCGTAGTGACTTTAGTTTGAGTGAAAATACACACCTTCCTTATGTATCTCTGTCACACAACATGCTGATCGGTTGACTTTTTGATGTTTTACCTTTCGCCTAACAAGATGTCAGAAGTACTTCCTTAGCTTTCGGCCCAAGATTTGTACGTTTCCTCCTTTGCTGAACAAACAGACTGAAGGATGATGATGAGGAAGTGAAGTGATTCGTCTTGTTCTCTTCTCAGAAGTCACAAGAAGGCTGGATTGAATTGAGGGTGTGTTAAGAATAATCAAATTAGCCTGATGTGGAAGGTGCACTTTTGTAGACTGACAAATATTGAGAATCAGGACAGAGTCAGTTCCACAACTTTTTTCTAAAGCGGAGTACCTCTTATCGACAAACCCAGCACAACCTCACCTCAAGACTATCGGCAGCTAAACAATTAGGTTTCGCCTGTATACAGTGCACTACAGTGCACTACAGTGCACTACAGTGCACAGAGGGATGAGATTGTTTTTCCTCCTGGTCCCCGGTGCAAAACAAAAAGAGCAAATGATGTAACTTTCAGTGGGAGTGAACCAAACATTCAAACTACAAAAAGTCCAAGGTAAAAAAAACAATAAAACACAATACAAAACAAGGTGTGGACATGTACTTGTGACATAAAAGTGTAGAAATGATAAAAACATAAATATAGTCCAGAATTCAAAAGCAGCAGTACCATCAGAGTGTTATTACTCAGGATGTAGTTGGACCAATAGTGGGTGTTTGAGGGCACTATGTATGTTTCGGTTACTTATATGTGATATTTTGGAGTCAATAATGTATAGCCCTAACCCAACAGTAATATAAAATATAAATTTAAATAACATAATATTATTTATACAGATCCCTTAGATTAGTAAAAGAATATTCACCTCCCGGTGCTGTATGGTGGACAAACTATGTGGCGGCGACACATTACCTCAAACTCAGCTTGACTTTTCTTTATTGTTATTGGCAGACGTTAATTTACATCAGCGGATATTGATTTACAGGCCTGGCTGATTTCTTGGCAGAGCACAGAGGAGGTGGTTTAGTGATTTTTTTGAGTGAGATAGTGCCTATAAGCAAAGGTTTAATCATTGTGATATTATCTTTTAAATTCATTGAGATTCTTTTGATTGCCTTGAAATTCAGTTTATGTTTTGGTCATTGTCTCAATGATTTTTCTGTGTATATTGTTTATCATGTCTATAATTACTGTTTGATGGTTTAAACTGAGTGTTTAATTTAGTGGTGGAAAAACACTATCATAATTTTATCAATGTTGTTATTGTTATTATTATTGTTGGTAGTAGTATGACTCTGTCTGTAGCCTACTATAAAATGTATGGTCA
>JAOXYL010000042.1:9708875-9722824 GCA_028564955.1 Terapon puta
CAAGAAAAGGGAAACTGCTAAATAGTCGAGTCCACCCTGAGAAAACGTAGCGTGCGCTGTTATTCTATGAAGCGATTTCTTTTACACCTCATTCCTCCCCTCTTTGCTCCCTGCCGCGGCACACCAGCAGCTCATATCTCATGCATGAAGCCGCAGAGCACAAAGTAAAAGAGAGGCTTGGAATTAGCGGAGCTGTGTTTGTGCTTTCAGCATGACAAAAAGGCTGTCACACTTTCTCTCCGTCATGTCCCCAACTCCCCCTGTTCCTCTCTGCTCTGTGTTTCTTGGCCAACTGGTGCACAAAGTACTTGCCACGGTTAAGCGGTGTGACTAACAAAAAATAAACACCCATCTCGGAGTAGGTGTTTCACCGGATTTCTCCTTTCTTTCGCTCAACTCGGGGATGTTTACGTTAAACCATAACTGTGTCAAAATGCTGATGATGATGAGTAAAACAAATGACCAAACTTACTGTGTGGCCACTGTAATTTGCACGCTATTACCTCCTGATTATTTATTATTTCTCTTTTTATGTCCTTCGAGTGAGTCAGCGCGAAGAGCTGTACAGATGGAATAAGAATCATTTATGTTTTTTAATAGCCACTTTGTAGCTTTAACTGCTTCCCTCTGTGCCGTGCAGCAGTTCTTTGTCACATGCTGGAGAACGAAAGAGAGAAACTGCAATGGTGTTATGCTGGAGCAATAAAGAACCTCTGTCTGCACAGAAATTGTGCCTGTTGTTCTAACAAACAAAGCGATTCCAGCACAAGTGTTGGCTGTGTATTATATAACTGTGGAAGAATCGGCCCCATACTTAATAGAGCAATGCACGACACTTGCGCCCATTATTCAGAGTTCCAACTCAAGACGTTTGTGTGTTTTCAGACAAAGGAGGAGGTAGCGTCCACGCTGGAGGCTGTGCAGAACATCCAAACCACGTCTCAGGCTCTGCAAAAGTCCAAGGAGATCTACAATGCCAAAACTGTGGAACAGGAGCGGCTCCGCAAAGAGGGGGCCACCCAGAGAGATGTGGACAAGGTGGGAGGTCACATTCGCACGTACACACACCCACATAATCATGGTATGGTAATAAGGCGTGATGAAGTGCCTCAGCGCTCCGCTCTGTACAGACAGTTTAACCCCAAAAGCTCCTTGCCTTCAGAAGTCAAGTGGAGCTCGGTTTCCCTGTCGGCTTTTCAAGTTGATCTGGGCGAAACAGAGGGCCATTGTGTAAAAGTTTATGAACTGATGATAGCCATTTATCTGTCTGTTTATGTTTTGCAGGCTGGAGTGAAAGCCAAAAAAGCCACAGAGACCTACAAGTCGTACGTGGAGAAATATGCCGCAGCCAAGTCAGAGTTTGAACAGAAGATGGCAGAAACTGCACAGGTACTGCGATAATTGAGTCGGCCTGTTCTGCGTGCTTTAATGAAATACGTGCTCACAAACTCTGTCTATTGTCTGTCTCTGTGGTATGCAACACTTTTTATTGTGTAATCCGTCAGTCCTCCGTGTATATGTGTGTGTGTTCCTTGTTTCTCTCCCTGTATCATCTCCAGATTGTGTTTTTTCCTCTGTAACGGAATCGCTGTGGAGAGCCCTGATTGGATCCATCTGAAGGACTGATTAGATAAACTCCAAATTAAAATCAGATCAACAGAATTTGGCCTCCATATCCTCCCTCACTGCAGCAGCTCCGCCACCAGAAATGGTTCCAGTTAGTCCAGTCTTTTTTTTTTTTTTTCTCCCCCTCGAGAAAGCGGCATTGCAGCCCTGCTTCCACAAGATCCCAATCTACAGCTCATCTCGAACGCAGCACATGTGGACATGAGTTATAAACACTGAACACATGTGTCCTCTGACATCACCGGGGCTCCCACATGTGTGTTCCCTTTGTGCATCTGTGCGTGGGTGTGTCCGTGTGCGCCAACGGTTGCAAAATGACAAAAAGTGCAGCCATGTTTTGCACATTTCTGTCGTGCAGATGCAGGAGCGAGCGGCTCGCCGTCCTCGTGTTTGTGGTCAGAGAGGCTCATCTTCCTCTCCGTCCGCACTGTGATTTTCCGGTTTGTGATTATTCATAGTCAGTCTCCTTGGTTTACCCCAGAAGCTCTCAGGCAGACTCAAATGGAAGTAAATAGTAACATTTAAGTGTCTAATCTACACCATACCGCTGCTCAAAGCCAAAAAAAGAACCTCTGTCAATCCATCTTATGAACAGAATAGTTGACATCTTGTGGGAGGAGCTTTATATATATATATAGATAGATATATATATATAATATATATATTTTTTTTTGTGTGAGTGTGAGTGTCACGGACCACCCAAACAGACACGCAGGCAGGGGCAGAATAAGGAAGTGAAGTTTCCTTGGCTGCATTTCGTCCCTTATTTTTGTTTTCATGCCTGTTTAACACGACTGACGCTGCCACGCAGATTTGTTGCCGTGCAGTTGATTTGATTTCAAGCGACTGGATGATTTGTTGCGTCGCCGTGCCATAACCACCCCTCGCCCTGTGTTACAGAAATTCCAAGACATTGAAGAAAACCACATTCTCCACATGAAGGAGATCATTCAGTCGTACTCGCAGTCCGTCGAAGAGACGCACGTTCAAATAGGGGAGGTGAGTGTCCGCACGTACGCATACACGTACACATACATGCACACGTACGTACTCTCTAACATTCCTGTGGGTGGACAAGGTGTCTTGTTGACCTGGGGCTGTGCTCATTGGGTTCACTGTGTGTCATATCAATTAGTGTCGTCTTTGATCTCACTAATCGTTTAACTGAGAACCAGGAAATGGTCCATTCAGCCTTTTATGCCAAGCAATTAAAAACTGATCAAAACTCCCTCTCAGCCTATCTAAAACACCTCCAGAAGTCCCAACACTTGCCAAACTCTGTGTCTGATAGTTGAAAGTGCTGCACAGGCCTGTTTGTTTCTGGGAGAGTGTGTTTAGGTTTGGGGAAATGGCATCAAGTTCGATCAAATCCAACTGCGATGGCTTTCAAACATTGTTCACGACTGTATTAATCAGTACTTCACATTAAGGAGAGATTTCTTTTCATTTATTTATTCAGCAATCATGCTTACCAGTGCCACACAGAATAACTCACGGCTAACTACAATCTGCTGCCCTGCACTGCTGCTGTAGTTCTCTTATTGTCCATAGGGGGCATTGCAGCTCCACAAAGAGGCCTGCAGCTCGTGCGGCAAGTTGGAAACAATACGGAGCGACAGGCTACCGCAGGTTACTCAGCCCCACAGTTCCTGCCTCTGAGCAGGAGATGGCCAGTGCTGCTGCCTGTTGCTGAAATTAAAAATACTGGCCGAAGACAAGCGGCCCAGTCCTTCCAAACCAGAAAAACACAAGCAATCTGAGAAAATGTGATACTCATATGTTCATATAATACTGTTATTCCTACAAGAGTGAGGCAAAAGGGATGGAGAGATGGAGGAAGGAGAGAGTGAGGCCAAGGAGGCTGGGACCAGTTTTAGCTCTGCAACGTTGTGCTGAGTCACTGAGCCCACAGGCTTTCATGCTGACAAGCAAATGCACAGACTAAATCATGCATTTTCATAGACTTGTATCAAAAACTGACATTTAAGTTTGTCCAGAAGTCTTCATAAATTAATATTTTAATGATACCTTTGCTGTATATATTTTTAAAAAATGTTAAGAGAGATTTAAGAGCCAAAAGAATGAATTAAAACCCTGATATCAGTTAAAGCTCACAATAAAGTAAATTTCCAAATTTAAGACTGCATGCAAGGACAGAGTGACTAATTTCAGAAGTAGTTTTAACAAATGAAAGTAAACCATCTAAAGATTGAATATGACGTGTGAGAGAGTGTAGGTAAATTGAGGGTCAACAAGTACATCATCAAGAGGTCACTAAACTATTATTACTTAAATAACATCACAGTGTGCATATTATAAAACCAGTCTGTCATCTCTGCTGGAGACAGAACATCTTGAGGCTACCTTAGCCGTGGTTAGAACAACACTCCTGAATCTGTGATCCAACTTCCAGAGGTTGAACTGTGGGCATTGTAGATGTCATGATTTGACAAGGAAGAAAAATAGGAGCAAAAGAAGAGATATGTCTGTCTTCTTTAACTGCCCATCATTATTCTGTCAGTGTTATATCTCCTTAATTGGTGGAGCACTAATGTAAGATGATCAAAGATGTCTCAGAATGCTCTTACAGGTTATTATACTGAACTTGGGACAGTAAAAGTAATTATCAGCTATTTGTTAGTAGCTCTTCTGCTTAGTAGCTTAGGAAAGTCAGTTATTAAGTAATACCTTAAAAAGAACTCAAAAATATCAGTACTTCTCTAGAAAGAATCTTACACCCTCCTAGGGAAGCTTCTCGCCTCCTGGAAGGTGAATAGAAATAGCGGGGCACTCCACATGTAACGGTTTATCAGAGGAGACATGGCCATTTACACTCCCACCAGGTCAACTAACATCAACAGTGGAGTTGGTATTGACTTTGACTGTCTTTTGACAGGATTCTAGTGGGGGTGGAGGTGCAAAGACAACAAAACAGTTGCCATTGCCTTATATGCATGTGGGAAAACCCACCATTGGAGCTGCTGTCAGTCCATGGACGTTAAACTACCAGTGACAAGTGAATTGCATAAACCAAAGCAAAAGGGTACCTGTAACCAAAGGTGTCTCTGGAATCAAGAAGTAATCACATCAACCTCGCAGGTATTTTCAGATAAGGCTCAGCCAGCATCAGCTCAGTGGGCGTAAAGGATAAGAGGGTTAGAATGAAGGGATGGGAGATGAAAAATGAAGCAGTGTAAAGAAAGGAAAGGACCTTATATAGGTATATTAAGTGAAAACATGAGAAGAAAGAAGCGGAGAGCTGTTGTTTCCAGTGCAGAGAGCCTTAACCTCACATAAGGGCAGGTGTGTCTGTTAGTTTGCGTGCTGTGTTTGTTTTCGTAAGTGAGCATTTGTGTATGTGTGTGTGTGTATGGTAGGGGTGGATCCCTTGAAGGCAGATGCATGTTTCGAGCATGTGGTCGAAAGTCTCCACTGGACCTGTGTGTGTGCATGTGCATGCGTGTGTGTGTGTGTGTGTGTATATGAGAGGCGCGCAGGGCATGCAGGTTGATGACCTCCGTCGTGGCAGCAGCACCTGACAGATCGCGTGTGCTGAGCATACTTCCTCACCGCAGCAAACCTCCCTGCCGCCCACCCTCCCCTCACCCACATCACAACTCCCCACTCCCCCCCCTCCAACATCCTCTCCTGCCAGGGCACAGAAGGCTAATGCACTCCACCTCGCCACAGGGGCCCGGGGGGCAGACACATATGTGTGTGTATGCGTGTGTGTTTGTTTGATGGTGGAGCCACTCTGCGCTTACAGTATCACGCACATCTAAATGGTTTGGTGAGATGGCAGTCAGCCGCTGTTCTTCATCCCCATGCCTATACATCGCTTTCACTTCCCCCTCAGTAAGCACACAAGCACACATGCACATCCAAAACAAACAAGCAAACAAACACTACCCTTCTTCTGATACTGCCCAAAGGGCGTCAGCAGACCACAGTGCCAACAACGATGATTCAACCTGACACCGTAGAATGACAGTAAAGTACAGTACGTCTCCACAGGCCAATTACAAAATAAAATCTTATAAATACCGACTAACGGCAAAGCAGCGCGAGTTACAGGGAGGACTAACAGCAACAGACTGCATATGTCTCCCATCCTGTATATCATAAAACAAATCATAGGAAAAAAAACACTCAACACACACTAATGCTTTGTTTTTCTTCTCTCTCTGAAATGCTTGTATGGTGTGACATAACTGAAAACATGAACGTCAAAAGCAATCAGTTAAACCATAAGTTTCACGTTGGCTCCCTGACTTTTTATTTCCCTAACCCAGAATGAACATTTTATATGTCTCTTCTGTTTTACCAAATAAGATGTATATATTGGTGTGTCCAGTAAAAACTAATGCACATGGACAAACACTTTGACTTTTTCACTTACAATATATGGGTACAGTCTCTGCATGTAATAAAGGATGTTCCTGAACTTTATTATTGTGCTTTCTTTACAAGCAGAAGCCAGAATTCACCATCTAGAAACAAAGAATGAGCTAAAAATGGCAAAAAAAAAAAAACAAAACGCCTCAATCTGTGTTGGAGCATGGCAAGATGCAATGCAATATTTACTGTGTGTTGTTCTGTCTTTGCTGTTGAGTTTGAACTTGGCTGCGCTTCCAGAACATGGATATGTAGTTAATCTCACTCGGTTAAACACCTCCGTCGAATTTCAGTGCTGGCAGGAGAGAATTGGACCGCAGCATAAATGGCCCAAAACAAACTTTGTGAATTGAGTGCATCAATTAAGAAATTCTTAACCTCAACAACACTAAATGGATCAAAAAATATGGCAGCAGAAATGTTCTGTCTTTTTTCGCCTGTGCTTTTTCCAACAAGTTTCAAATTCAGTTTACCATCTGTAAATATTACTTCTTCTATTGATTTTTTTTTTTTTTTTTAGGTCCACAATGAGTTTATGAGGAACATTGAGAACACCTCCGTGGAGAGCTTAATACAGAAACTCGCAGAGAGCAAAGGAACAGGGAAGGAAAGACCAGGTAAGCCACCAGAGCATTTTACATTTCACTCTAATCATAAATGTTTGTCAGTATCTCTATTGTGTGGGGACCTTCTGCCCATTCCTGGCTTGTGGGGAGGGTAGGGGTGTAAAGAGAGGGGCAATTAGAAGTAAGAGAGGGCCATCAGAGTCAATCATAGTAATCTGCTGTAAAGGTAGGCAGGCTTGGCATTCCAGTAAGCATGTGACACACAGGGGGCTTTGCTGTGCTTGCAGACTAAGCAGGCAGAACCAACCTTTTCATGAGGTCAAAGCTCAACAATGACTCTTGTGTAAACTTTGCCATGCCACAATAATCAAGGGAATACTCCTCAGACTCCTTTGGCTCTGCCCCCTCACCTCCCTCGTTTTTACACACACGCACAGCTCATTCATTCACAGTCATTCGCTCTCGCATTCATTATAGTAGCTGATTTTTACACCTTTTTCCAACGTTTTTTCTTTTACTGTTTGTGAAATTTGACACATGTGAACACTTTTACACCACTTACTTCCCTGGACCCTGTACTTGTACTACATGACGTCAGGTCGCAGGCACAAAGGCTTCACCTCTGCTGTGTTTGTGTGTACACAAACGGTGACCCCTGTGTCCAGACGCTGTGTCCAAGGAGTGGTGGCCTTCATTTGTTTGGACAGCAGAATTAATTGAGGCTAAAAAAACGGTCAGAAAATTCCTCTTGTATCAAGCTGTTCATTAGGGATTGCGCAGCAGCCCCAGCCCTGTCAGAAAAATAACCTGTCTGTCCCCTGATTAAATAGCTGAACGGATGGCCGGTCCAGTGCCTTTAGAGAGAGAGAGGTTGAATAAACTTTCTATTGCGGAAACAATCCCAAAGTGACACGCTGCGAGGCAGGGGGGTTCGGAGTGTTCAACGATATCCAGCTGAGCTGTCAACTGGCGGTGGGCCAGACACGCAAACCCCCCTCCGCCCCTCTCCCACTCCCAGTGCCATGTGAAGCATATGCAATTTAAAAAACCATTCTCCGCTCATGCGTGACTGCATGCTTCCCTCACAGAGAGTAGAAAGAAAAGAAACATCTTCCCCTGTATAAACAAAGTCGTCTGTCTGTTTAGGAGATGTTTAAACAGTTCCTAATGTCTGCCCAGATTTAGGTAATATTCATGTGTCTGGTGTTTGGACTTTTTTTTGCAGTTGGTGTGCATAAATATTGTCAGATGCAATCGCAGGATGCTGGCGGCAAAGAGTTCCTGCTCTGCCTTGGCCTTACGTAGATCCACAGGATTTGTTAAACATCCCAGAGCTAGAATAGAGTATGCAATTTGTAATTTTCCAGTAATTTCCCCCTTTCTGGGTTCCTTTTTATTTCTTTTGTTTGACAACATCTACAACTGATGCATTTAATGAAAGGTGACACCAAATGAGATTATGATTACGTGTGTCCTCCCCAGGGAAAGACACACCTCACAAGTTCAAATACTCTTACCTGCTCTGTGTCAACACAGTGACCGAACGGGGAGCCGTCTCTCTCACGTCCTCCCACGGGAGAAAGTTCTTGAATGAGCATGCCAATTTTGTTTTGATTGGCATGAAAGTGTTCCACACGCGCGCACACGCACAGAAACAGTCGTTCGTGCTGTCGCTGCGTACTCGCCGGCGGTGAAGAGGCCTGATATTGCACAGTAGAGTAGATCGGTCATTGGTGTACTTTATCCACTTCACTTGGCGTGATGCATGCCTCTCGTGACTCGCCGCTTCCCTGCGCTTCACTCAGCATTGCACACGCCAAACAATGCGTCAATTCTGCTCGCGACCGGCATCCTCTGGGGAGGCCGCACTGGACTGCTGCTACTGTATACATTTTGAGTTAAAATATCATTAGCTTTGTTGTTTTCAGGTCAAGGCATGTTAGTGTATCAGAAATCTAGCCAGAGGGTCCTGCCCCATCTCTCTCGCTCTCTCTCTCTCGCTCTCCCTCTCTCTCTCCTGCTCATCTTGCAAGCTATTAAGCTTTCTAGTTATATGCACAATATCTGTGTCTATCTGGTCTGATAGCAAACACAGACTGCATGTCTTCCAGGTCACGCTTTTAAGAAAAAATTGTAGACTAACGTACATAATATCACATTAATGTAAGTAAGTGGCATTATATAACTGAGTGGCCACTCTTTCTAATACATTATAACTAACAGCCAAACATCCCAGATTTCTCTGATTGACACGAACACTCATTGCACGTCTTGCCTCTGGTTTTTCTACAGTGTGCGTGCGTGCGTGTATGTATGTATGTGTGTGTTTGTTTGAGCAAGTATATGTTAAAGCCCCCCCCTTCCACCCCAGTAAAGGTTTCTGGAGGCACTCTTGAAGCGTGACAGTCCAAGGGCAGGGCCTTGGAGGTGAATGTGTATAATTGATGAGCATTAAATTAAGTGTAAACTCTGTTGTGTTTTTGTCTGCTGTTTTCTCGTCATTTGAGCAATTGTTTCTGGATAACCATAAGTGATGTTTTTCTTTCTTTTTTTCCCCTAAATACATCCTTGGCTGGTGTTGCTCCAAGTGATATTACTATGGTCGTAACAGATATGACCATTTGTTAGTTAAATTTATTAATAAAGGTTTCCGTGGTGTTTCAATGGCTTTTTTCAGTTTGTGTGTGCTTGATTATGTTTGTTTATTCTGTCTATGGTCTGCTCTGTTTTTCTGTTTTTTTTTTTCCCTCGCCATTTATTTGCATGCCAGTGAGAAGGAGAGAAGGGCATCTCCGAAGCCTGAGAGCAGATTTGTCCATGTGGCTTTAAACACTTCACTGCATGTAATCTCGGACTTGTTTGTCGTACTGTAATAGGGTTAGTGCATTTGCGTGTCCCGTGCAGGCAGTTTTAGTTACAGCTCAGCCTCTTCATACCTGCTGTTTGCTGGTGAACACCAAAGCTCCAGCGTTGAGTTTAGAGCTAGTTGATGATTGTGGTGATTCATGTGTCCCAGGTGGGGTTGTGTGTGCCTGTTTGTGCCTCTGCGATGGGGACTTTGTGCTGTAGAGTAGTGCTTTGTGTTCCCAGGAGGGAGTGTCACATCTCTGTGAGGGCCACCAGACACACAGTTGACTCCGCTATTGACCCTGTCTGCCCTCTGGGACCAGCCTAGCTCTGTTTGTATACACACTCTTTATGGCACGCCAGACTGCTTGTTGTGTGATTGCCAGAGTGTGTTTGCGCTGTGTGTGTGTGTGTGTGTGTGTGTGTGTGTGTGTGTGTGTGTGTGTGTGTGTGTGTGTGTGTGTGTGTGTGTGTGTGAGATTATTGCGTGATGTACATTCACAGCATTCACAGCAGCGGGTCATTGACCCTTTCCATGCCAAATGAACCTAGATGATTTTTTTTGTCTCATTAGGACCCATTGAGTTTGAGGAGTGTAATGCAGCTATTGCTACTGAAGGTAAGTCTTATTACACAATTATAAATATACAGAGAGTAGACTTTAATAGATGCGTTTACCATGAGTAATCACTGAACGTTTAGAGCAAGTTGCTGAGAGAAGGTTGAAACTCATATTTTAGTTGTCAGAATCAATAAGAGATTTATTGTCATTTTTTAAAAATCTGTTATAAAAATGCTTTTATTTTTGTCTTCAGGTGCCAAACCCAGAAAGAGAAAACCATTTGGCATCCCAGGCCGCAGGAAAGACAAGGACACAGACTCCACGTGAGTTTAAGAGAGTCCACCAACACAGTCCATTCAAATTACTGTTGTTTTCCCCACTGTGAAAGATTTTCATTTTTTTAATATGACGTGATGGTTTTACCTTCCAGGGAGTCCACAGAAGTTGAAGCAGCTGTGAGTATCATTTAAAGCCTGATGTTCTTTAACTTTCTTTAACTTGTGTTACTTTGATTTCAAACTAGAAAAGGTGAAACAGATCCTTGATTTAATTATTTTACGACTTGAACATACTCTCTTTGCTCTCTCTCACTCCTCTTGTTTGTTTTGCAAATTTCCTCTTTCATTCATTCATTTATTCATTCATTCATTTCTCTTTGTTTGTGCTTGTAGAACACTGCCAATGGCGCTCCCCCTGGTTACTACGGGGCCATAGACATTCAGAACGCTGTAAGCAAGTTAACGCGCATGCGCACACACACACACACACACACACACGCACACACACACACACACACACACACACACATATATATATAAATCGTCACACTCTAGCTTTTTTTTGTAAATCCCAATAACTAGATAAATTAAATAAAGAAAATGAAGTTTGAAAAAAAAAGGGTATTTATTTTTCCAAACATTTTCCCTGCCCTGTAATATTACATAATCCATATTGTAAAAATCTGACACAGTTTGTTCAGATGTTTTTCAGTAAATACTGTGTGTGGAGGTTTATAGTGCTCTTTGGGCTGGAAACAAACGATTCTCACTGTGTTTCAAGTGGTTACAAATATTTCCACTGGTTACCCATTTCAGTACAGTGAATCTACTGAGGAGGAACTGACTCTTTCCTTTCTGTGTAAAACCTTAGAAAAAGGATGGGAGAACAAATGACCATCTTTTGATAAACTGCACAGTTCACAACTGAAACTGATTTTCTTTTATGACAATGAAAGAAATGAAATAAAAAATATCACAAAAAAATTAGAGTTGAAAGTTTTTGACTTAGTTGAAAATTAAGTTTAAAGAGGAAGAATATTATACGTTAATAATACGCAAAGAGAACACATTTATTGAAACTGTTAAACAGGTTGTCTGGTAACTGTTTGTCCCATTTACCTTTGATACAAAATGTTACAAGTTTGGACTAATTTAAAGACATTTTAAAACATTTTTAAAATATTAGTTTAAATTTGAAAATAAAACCCTGAAAGCACAACGAGTTGTACAAAATTATAAGCGTCGATAAATACTGTTTTATTTTCATTTTAATGTTTTTCTTCTTTAAAATTTATTTTCTAAAGATACACATGCAATTTTGTGTCCACAATAAAGTGCTACAAATATTTTTCAACTTTTTTTTTTTTCATTTTTGTGTTTTGCAGAACGTTCCTCAAGTTGATGCAGAGGGCTTCTGTATCAGACCAGAAGTAAATGAAAACGATATCCTTTCCATTTGTCAGTCCAGCTCGTAAGCCGTCAAGGAGTTGTTGCTGTTTGTTTTTCTGTTCAGTCCCACCTGGATAAAGACTTCCATGTTCTGTGCTGTGCTTGTTGCCGTTGTCTCCTTAACTTTTTTTTTCCCACATGCCAAAGAGAATTCCTTCTATTCGTCCAGCGACTCAGAGGACGAAGATGAACCCAGGAAGTTCCACGTCGAGATCAAGCCCGTTCAGCCAAACAACGGCACGCATCAGAACCGAGCCACCATCGACGAGCTCAAAGCCTCCATCGGGAACATCATCCTGTCGCCCTCGACCTCGGTACGGCCTCGCAACACGTCCAGCACGCACCAAATGTTGGAGATCCCAAACACAAACCTGTTGCTGTCCTGCTCTGTCTGCTCTGCCTCTGCAACACTAGAGGGCAACAGGAGAATATCTAAACTCAGGGTGCACGGGAACAGCATTTAACCGAAGGATCCCGAGCCCTGTGGTCGATGTTTGCCATAACTCACTCTGTCTTGAAGCTTTTTTTTATTTACATTGGAAAGGCGTATGTGTTGTGTCTAATTTATTTCATACGCCAGATTGGCTTCTGATGAAGTAAGGTTCCTGCTCGCACACACTTCATGTTTTGTCCTTACTTCAAATTCAGTTTCATGTCAAACAACTATGGGGTAGTTTTTTTTTTTTTTTCTTTTTCGAAGGAAAAGAAAATCAAGAACTCAGAAACAATAACTTATGAATTAAGTATCTGATGTTGTTGGCCTGCAGACTCACATGCACGCTGCCCTCCCCGTAGGCACTTAAGAGAATGCTTTGCGGCGGTGGCCGGGCTACACACACACACACACAGAGAGAAACCGGTCTGATCCGTGACCTCAGTCATGGAGCCCTTCATTCAGCTCCTTGTCCCTCACCATCACTCAATCTCTGAATCACTCTCCGCCGCTCTATGAAAATAGCCACTGCCATTAAAATTTAAAACCACTACTGCTTGTGTGCAAACATGCACCGTGTGTGCGCACTGAGCTGTTGTTGTTAATGTTGTTGTGGAGCGGCTGAGGGGGCACGCTCAATGTCGCAAAGGGTTTTTTTTTTTTTTTTTTTTTTCCTTTACTCGCCTCACTCCCCGGCTGCAAGTTTAAACGAATGTCACGGCATCTTCATCCCGGCTCTTGGCTCACTCCCTCAGCCTCTCCCTTCCTTAGCTCTCACCACTGTTTCTCCTCACTGTTTGCATTGTACCTCACTCTTTTTTTTTTCCTCATTTCTTTGTTTTGCTTTCACTCTTTCAGTTTTATTGGAGCCCACTTGCTCCAGACAGGACTCTGTTGTGGTTATTTATGAATACTTTATAGGGTTCATTGCCTAGTTTTTACAGATGTTTTCTTTTTTCCTTTTTTTTTTTTTTGCACCCTCGGAATTAAGGGTAAAGATAAGTTACAAGTTTATAGAGGATGTTTTTCTTGTATTTAATGTAACAAGATTCAGGAGGAAAGATGTTCTCTTTTAAACCTTTGACTTTGTTCATTGCAGTTTGGTTTTGGTTGTCATCGAGACTCAAACCCACAATTACTTTCTCATCCTAAAAGTACAAAAAACACACACACACACTCACACACTGCTGTTTGTGTGTGTTTTCTCTGATTTGCATTTAAATACCAGAATAGTCATTAGATTCTGTCTGCCTTTGACTCTGTCTGCACACATTTCTGTTTCACACCCTTTTCCTATTTTATATTTATGGAAAAGTTCTGGATTAAAGTTAAAACATACATCCAAGGTGATGACGAATGTTGCATCATCTGGTGTGAATTATTGCGTGATTTTCTCTCTTTCTTTCTTTCTTTTTCTTTTTTTTTTTCTTCAGCGCTCATTTTTCTGTCTTTTTCATTTCTCCTCCTGTTTGGTTCCCCCTCTGCGGTGTTCCCTTTATTGAAATAGCAATGGAAGTCGTGTGTGTGTGGCCAGCAAGAGCCGTAATTGAACCCATTTGCCGCTTAGCGCCTGTGGGACTAAACCCTGGCCTCACAGTTCTACGGTGGTTAAACGCTTTTGCTATGTTCCTTAAACCCATTTTGTTTCTTTTTCTCCCCTCCTCCCCTGACAACCCCTCAACCTTTCTCTTCGTACGAATAAATCCTTTTATTGAAATAGATGCTCTAAGTTTCCATCGGGTTGCTGACCCTCAAGAGCGTATCTTGCATATCTTGTGTCACGCGGCATGACA
>JAOXYL010000042.1:9758615-9775576 GCA_028564955.1 Terapon puta
TGTGTGTGTGTGTGTGTGTGTGTGTGTGTGTGTGCGTGATGTCTGATCTAACCACCTCACACACACGTACACACATGCACACATGCCAAATGTACCTGGAAAGATGCACATGATTCATGATTCATCCTTACATAAGTATACACACTGCAGGCACTGTTGAATATTTTGATGGTTGGTTCACCACTTGGGCCCAACTCTCTCTAGAACCACGTCAGATATTTTACTTAAGCTGTGAAATACCTCGTCACTTATTGGATCGATTGGAGCAAAATGTTGTATTAATTGCCTTGCTAGCTATTGAATGGATTTCTATGGAATCTCGTTTGGATGAACTGTAAACATTTTGTTAATCCTCCTAAATTTCCATTCAGCACAATCATCAGATCAAAAATAGAATTTGCCCAATATTTTTATAGATTTATAACCAAATACTTTCACAACTGGCACTCCCATCAGCATGAGCTGGATTTTATATTTAGTGCTTATGAGAAAATTATAGCACTCAGTGTTCAATAAGAATTGGATGCAAAATTTTGAAAAAGGCATGCACAAAATGTACCGCATATGTGATATTGTTATAGTGTGCCTTTTATAGATATACTTTTAAAGAAACAGAAGGAAAAACATTACTGAAAAAGTTCACAAGGTTAACGTACACTGTGATAGGCTGTGATCGTGTTTTAAACCCACATCTGAACCCACATGTGAAGATCTTTCGTGCCTCTGTCAGTGAATTAAAGACTGTGGACAGATTTAAGTGATAAGTGCAGAGATCTTTCAGGATGAAAGGGAAGCTAGTTGCCACTTTCCCTTCCAAAAGCAGCATCAGCTGCAACATCTTAGGATTCACCTTTCAGCCTCTCGCAGAAATCACTACTGAGAGTTCAAGTATGATAAGACATGAAAAATACAAAGGAAACTGATACCCTTTAGAGTTTTCATGGTGTCCATACTACACAAGGAAATGAAGAGTTGTATTTCTAAATGTTGCATACCAATTCTTGGGGGAAAAAAAGCTGATTATTCTCAGATGTAGAAGAGACAGTCAGTTAAGTTTGAACACATTGTCAACCAGACACCTCAGTTTCTCACGCTCTTCTGAAAAGATCCAGTTCAGTTTCGTGTTGTTGCTTATTTTGCAAGAAAAGGTGTAATTGATTTTCAAGGTCTCATTTTAGAGCCATCTTAAAGCTTAATAAATATATACAAATGTTATGATGACAAAATGAGTCATTTTATTGCTTTGTATTTCACATCACTGATGAGCTGACTGAAGTGGAGGCAGTGAAATATAACCCACGCAGTGTTGTTTCCATGCAGATCTGCCACTAACAATGCCAACATTTCATCTTTCATGGCTGAAGATATTTATTAGGCTGTCAGCAAGTGTGAGGCCGTCTTTCTCTGCTGCTCTATTATTCAATCGTTTAAGAAGCCCTCTCCCCATGTCCCTTTAATTATGGTTTTCTTTGTAGTGATGTGTTCAAAGTTGCAGTGGAGCTGGAGCTGTAGGAGGAAGAGGAAACAACTGTTTACAAACATGATAAGTCTTAATAAAATGCCTTGATTTATTTCAGACTGCCTGGGATGGCGACATATTTCATTTAATCCACTGTGTTTTAGCATATGAAACAATGATTATATCCTTTATGTTGCGGATCCACTCAAACATATTTTCTCTCTAAAACAGTGACAGACTTTGGTCAAATTGTTAAGAACTTTTTATTTTGTATTTTCCTATCTGGACAGATGAACCTATTGAAAAGAACACTTAACAATTAATCTCTCCACACGATGAGCAGGATTAATGTGCGTGTTGATTTTACATGCGTGCTGATGCTTTCACTGTCCTCACAGGCAGACGTGTTGCAGTGTTGTGTCACTCGACGACAGATATTTTGGATTACTAGAAGCAGGTGAATGAATATAACTCACACTGGTGCAGCATGTACAACAGGTTGTTAAACCTCCTGTCCACTGTGATTCTTCTTTATATAACTTTATGAGTTGGGATATAGAGAACTTTGAGTATTATAGATCGATCAACGATCCAATCTGGTAACACAGTGTTACACTGAATGCTGAGTATCTCTTTAGATTTGCTACAAACTCATTGCTTCACTCAATCTCCATCAGAGAAATTAGTGATGGGCGTTGAGTTTTCCTATCAATCCTCTTTTCTGGAAACTTTGCAGGCTCAGTCGTCGACGGTGTCATCTCCTGGCTCTGAAATGTCCCCCTTCACATTACTGTCGCTGTGTAGAATAAATCATACCACTTTTTGCCTGGAGCTCATTGTTGAGCATGTCTCTCAGAAACATGTTGTGCATAAAACGTTTGAAAAACTGCTTCTGAA
The DNA here is from genome assembly GCA_028564955.1 of Terapon puta. Lineage (NCBI taxonomy): Eukaryota > Metazoa > Chordata > Actinopteri > Centrarchiformes > Terapontidae > Terapon > Terapon puta. The sequence goes on from JAOXYL010000042.1 coordinate 9,760,972, forward strand.
GTAGAAGAATTTATAACCCATCCACTTTACAGACACACACACACTGACTCAATAGGGAAAACACTTGGCCATATTACTGTTGCATCTGGATATTCTAAATTTTATCTTCTTTTTTTTTTCTTTTTACAGAGCATCGCCCCTTCACCATACCCATAGATTATATTATATAGGTGTTTAGAAAACCTTCTCTGATGGACAGCTGACCTGGATTTAATCCACAGCAAATCACACTCATCGAAATTTGTGTCTGATGTGAAGGCCATCATCATGAATTTAGAGGCAACAGAAGCAGCACTTTAAAACAGATATGAATGTGGCATTATTGTAGCCTGTATGAAAGGGTGGAATCGTTTCAGATGACCTGCAACAATACAGAGTTTCAATGAGGTGACTTCTGAAGGTAAAGTGTCTCCTATGTAGTCACTCACTGGCATCAAAAGCCCGACTCTCTGTACTGACTATATAAAAAGACTCTTATTCGCATGTGTGGCAGGACTAAAAGATGATTGCACCATGTTGGCTTTTCTAAGAACTTACACAGTCTCACTTTCTGAAGTGCACAGAGGACCACACTCGAAGCCCCCGACCAAAAATCCCTGCTCTGCTCCATATCGATTATTTCCATAAAATGTTATTATGGAACTAATTGTGCTCCTGTACTTCAGATCAGATTGCCAGCGCATGAAAGTCAATAAAATGTGGTATTTGTGGGCCTGAGGATAAATCCACTTCGACATAAATGATCCAACAGCCCCCTCACTTATTAACTCGACTGTATGGTGATTGAAATTGCAGCGTGATTTGTGTGAACATTGCAAAACCTTCTGGCTGAGAAATGATCGATTTTACCCCCATAGCAAGGGTGTGTGAGAGTCTCTTTAAGCCAAATGTGCACAGAGTAATGGTTACGGTGCAGCACAAGTAGTTAATGCTCACTCAACTGAGCATGATAAAAGTAGATAAAAGTGTCGATTACTAGAAGTATTATTTGAAAGGCAGCATGCAGGCGTAAGTGGGTGAAAAGATAAAAGTTGGAATCATTAAGAACCATTATCTATCTGATGAACGCTGAAAGTCCTTCACAAACTCGTAGAAGACTTTTTTACAGCATCCTTTGGTGGAGGAAAGTTAGCCAGCTGCGCAGTGTGCCGCTCTGATGAAGATATTGCTCGGTAAACAGTTCCAGCCTCCTCCTGGAGTTTCGGGATTGTTGCAGTAAAATGGCACGGAGAATGTGAGCGGCGCACACCCCAGCTGAGAGCCACTGCTATCAGATGCAGGGCGCAAACCGCAGAGTGTGGGACCATGTGGGGCAGACCACCCATGAGCGTGCCTCCCCCATTTTCCCCCGGCTGCAGCTGGAAGAGACACAATGCAAGAGCATGGGAACCGAGCGGCAGCTATCAGCCGTGGAGCTGGTCCTTAAACCGAGGATATTTTTGGTTTAGCAAATGAGGAGAGTCTCACTCAACTTTTAGTGCACGCACAGGTTTTTTTTTAGGGCTTTCCTTCGCTATAATGCCACTCTGAGCCATTATTTGTTTAGGAAACGTCCTCTGAGTGATTCAGATGTGCTGTTGAAACTGATGCAGCCTGGGAGTTAGAGGGGGGATATATTTTGAGAGTTTTGTCAGTCTTGAGATAAGGATCAATGTCCAAATTAAAGGGGAGATTTGGATTTTGATTCTTTAAGCAAATTTGAATAATCGAGGCATTAGACATTAAAGGTGAAATATAAATCAGGTTCTATTAATGTAATGGGCTGCATATTCATGCTTTGAATCCAAAATCTTGGGCGTCAAATTTGCTCCCAAATATAAGGAATGCTAAGTAAACTTTAATATGTCATCCAGGAATCACATTCCCACTCGACAACCATAAACTCCATCATGCTCACCCTCTGTCACTTTCAACAGTGTTGGGGGGAAAAAACAAAACTTCTGTTAGAAATGTTGAAACCCAAAGCCGAAGCATTCAGCTGCGATGTTTAGGTTAAGTAACCCCCTGGGTTAATAAACTAAACAAAGGTAAACCATGCAAAATGGCCGCAATGAAATCCAGGCTAAGTAAACGAAGCAGAGTTTACAAGATACAAGGGGCTGGGGCTGCATGCGTGAAACTTTAATGTGAAACAGGTGATGAATGTGTTTTTACTCTAATAAAGAGGCTCTGAGGGAGAATCCTGGTGCAGAAAAGATGATTGAAAATCACGTTACAAACCCAGATGCAAGGATGTCGAATGCACTCTGTCGCAGCATATCATCACGTCCTGCTGTGATTGATGTTACAGCAATAGCCTGTAGATGTTATCGGCACCGTATCATTTGATCAAACATCATGGCTTTAGTGTAAGTCTGGGCTCAGTTTTGTGGATTACATTATGTTAGGTCACTAAATTGTTCGCTAAGTCATAGCCGGGCATTTAGAGCGGGATGTTAAACCGTCCAAACAGCAACTCTGGCAGCCACCTTCAATGAAAGCCTGCAGCTCAGGATTTTCACCCCGCTTGATTTACATCTTATCTGAGAGATTATCCGTGGACTCTTCGGAGAGTTTGTCTTCACTTTAGGTGAGTTATTGCCTTCAGGTTTTACCCTTTTCATTTTCAGTCGGGGGAACAAACACTGCGCGTGGAGCAACTCCAGAGAAAATATGAACCCCAAGAACAACAAAAGGGTTCTTTTTAACTTCTTCAAACCACATCTCCCAATAAAAGCTGAACAAACATACCCTGCCACTTGCGAGCGGCTGCTGTCCAGCGAGTTTCACAGAAAAAGGGCTCGCTTTCAAAAGGGGGGGCTTATGGGACTAATGAAAACTTCACCTTAACTGAAATAATAAAAAGCCCACCACCCAAACACTGGCGATTTGTTCCTCTCTGCAGTGTTTTCTCTGGGCCTCGGCTCGTCATTCTAGACGCTTTGAGAAAAGTCAGTCCGCATTTGAAGGTTTTTATTTTCAGCTTGTGTTTTGTGGCCTGTTGACTCTTTTAGTGGGGGATGATCCGATGTCGATTTAAAAGATGTCAAATGTGCTGCGAACTGCAGCAAACCGCATTGTTGTTGGACGTCTACAACAAGACCTGATGGCTGTGAGGGGGAACAAACCGAAGGCCCCCAGTGAGCAAGCCGGGGACATCTATCCCCCGAGCTCCTCCCGGGGAAGACAAAGCGGGTTTAGCGGCGGTATGAAAAAGAGTGGCCTGTGAATGGTTACTGTTCAATTTGTATTTGGTTCCCCGCTGGTCGCAGAGCTGAGATCAGAGCCGAAAGTGAAAACACATGGCGAGGGTCAGCAGGATCAGAGGACCACCACACACACGGCAGAGGGAAGGAAAAAGGCAATGGGAACTTGTGTGAAGAAATGGATTGAATAAACAGAGTCTGCAATCGCCTGCACCCTATTATCCTATAATTTACACTGCATGGGAGCTTGGAAACGCAGGCTGTTAAAGGCGACCATTGGTTTCCACTGAAAAGTGGCATTCCACGCCTCATGCCAATCAAAAGGCCAGGCATTATAGTCCGAGACAAGTTTTGAATTCTTTCAGGCCTAATGTGTTTATTTTAAATATCCCAGGGAAATTATTACATCAGTGGCAAGCAATGTCTTCAGAAACAGCTGGCCCTTTGAAGTTTCCAGCAGCAAAACATACATTTAATTACATAATAACTTTGAAAATTGTATTTGTACAATCAATAGCAAGGATTAAATATGGAAGTATGAGATTTTGCTTAAAGGAGAGAAAAAAAAAGTTGGCCGTACCATGACAAAACAAACTTCAGAGCGAGGAAAGGCCAAGAAAATAACAGAAGATGAAGAATTAGACCGTCAGCTTGGCGCGGAGCTCAGCATCAGCTTTCCCTCCTCGGCCCTGATGAATGTCAGCGCGCCTCTTCCACCTCACTTTAATTACCGCTCTGTGCTCTCGGCCCTCTCCAATCTAGCACAGAACGAACGCCAGCAAACTCAACAGTAGTGAAAACATTTCTCGAATCTCGTGAAAGATGTCCCATGCATTTCCAGAAGGATCTTGCTGCCAATTATTTCTGCACATCGCACATCAAAGCCCCCCCCCCTCTCCCTTTTTTTTTTTCACTCTGAACTTGGGTGAGGGAGCAGTCGCTCGTCTGCAAACCAACAGCCGGCCGAGGAGAGCGTGTTGTTGCGGGGCAGGATGCTCCTTAATGCAGCAAGCTGAATATTATGGATGTGACATCGGTGTTTGTAAAGAAAACAACCGATCCGCTTTGATTAACTGTTGTGGTTTAATTACATGGAGAGTTAGAGAGCATTACATGGCAAAACACTGTCGCTTGGCATTATGGGGGTCCTGCATGACTCAGTTTGAAAATGCAAAGAAAGGGGGAGAAAAATTTGTCCTGTCTCGTATCTTTTGAATGCCTTCAGTAAAACGTAAGGAAGATCACAGTATTTCTTTTTGGTTTCTTTTTCAGCTCTCCGCCCACTTCCCCCTGTGGTTCTGGGACTGAAGGCTAATTGGAGTCAGTGTTGTCCCATTTGAGAATGGAGCGGATTACTTCGGTCTCTCATCTGTTTGGTTTGATGGGCATTGGCGGAGGTTATCCAGCCTTTGAATCTCTCTGCTTATTTATCCAACAGCTGGGCAAATACCCACAGCCCTTCTGCATTAGGGCTCATTTTTAAACATTTAGAAAAGACAGGGCCCAGTGTTTATGCCTCCATCTTCCTTCACATCTGCACTTAATATTATTTTGCAGACTTTACGCAGAACAAGGGCTGGATCCTTTGTTATGACAGGAAGATATTTTGAACTTTTTGAGGATTAATACTGTTTGCTTTCCTGCTCACTCCCTTCAAAACAGCTCCAGGGATCCAATAGGTTAAAGCTGAAATCCGTAACTGGATTTGGCAAGCCGAGTGGATGGGATATTGTTTTCAATTCATCTGCCACTTACATTACTCAGCTGGGATACATTGTCTCTTTTATCAATCCATCTTTTCCTCAGTTGCTCCTCATCACAGTTTTATTTTCCATTTCACGTTCAGTGGAAATATGCATAGTTCCTGGTATGAGCACATTTAGCCTCCATCCATAACTCTAATGAAAATCTACTTAAATCTGTCTTTCATAATCTGATCAATTTGTTTTTACAGTCTATATTTTTTACAAAGTTTTCAATACTTCATAATAAGAGTCCAAGATTTTTATCTTCTCTTAGATGCAACTATAGTTCCTGGTTTCTGGGCTCAGTGAAAATGTAATTATTGCGGTGATGTCAGACTTTGTGTTGAATAATTTTCCAGGTTCTGCCAGAAAATACTTTGTAGATGTGTCATTAAATTGTAGATGTACAGTGCAGGAGGATCTGAAGCAGCCAGCAAGAGGGGGGGCTGCCTGTTTGAGCGTTCAAACAACTTGCCTGCAGCACATCAGCTGCTACAAACTGCAGGTTTTACTCATATTCCCTGCAAAATGCCACTGTGCAAGGCACCAGAGGGCTTGTATTGGTGTGACTTCTGTTGAAATGCTTGCACACTGTCACAGAATGTATTTTACTGTGTGGGGTAAAATAACATCAAAACTTTTAATGATAGAAACTGAATATCATACATCTGCTCTATGAATAAATATGCTACTGCAGCTGATGCAGCATCTCCATTTGCAAAGTCTCCCGTTTATTCTAAATATTGCTGTAAAATTAAATGAAATATCAACACGGAAATAACCTAAAATTTTGATTTGATTTCCTTGCATAAATTATATACCTCAAGGATAAGCATGATTACAATCAAGGACAGATTACTGGATACTATCCACTTGGTTTCGCACTATGTCTATTCAAAAGGCCACATAATGAGAAATGGTATCTTGATCCAGATTCAGTCAGGTCAGCAAAACCAATCGTTTTATTTTTTTATCATGAGACTTTGGTGTTCTGGGGTAAATTCCTGATCTTGAGTTCAGCTTGCAGACTTACAGCGTCTCAGATGCACTGTAGACTTTTAGACATTTGAGGTTTGGATCATCTTTAAGTTTGTTACTGTAACCTCAGACACTGGGTACTCTGAGGTTGTTTTTTCGTACATTATGAGACACCAACAGGCCAAAATGATTGGCAACAGACAATTTTGCCTCTGGTGGGAGATGTGCTGTGTTGTCTCAGATACAAAAAGGTCTGTCTTTTCTGGATCTGTTTTCTTGATGATGTCTTTCAGCACTTGGTGACATAGATTTATTTCGTCTATTGGTCTGTGGCAGCGGTGGACTTTGACTCTTTCAACAGGGACCGATCAAGCAGATTCCTGAGGACATATTCTGTTTGATTTGATTGATTCAAAACATTGTTCAGCTGGAAAACTGAACCAAACTATTATCAGTTTTTACTGAACTCTTATTTTTTGCTTTAATGAGCAGGGCTGGCTCCTATTTAGAGGTCACACACACTTTAACACAAATATCTTGAATTATTCTGTGGGGACGATTTCTTTTCTTTTTTTCTGGGAAGAACAGTGAAGCCAGTTTATGTTCTTGGCTGGGGGAATCATGGAGGCTGCAAACAAAACTATCCTCAATATACATCTTTTTACAGTAGAACTAGACTGATCTTGGTTTGTGTTTTGGCGACTAGAGCAATGCAGAAGCTACACATACCTGTGTTCACATAAGTTTAGATAGTTTAGAAGTTTGAAGCTCATAGTGGTTTGTAAAGCAACAGACACCAGCAACAAAATAAACTGGATTACGATGTTCAAATGCAGATTTGGTGATCTCATTGTGGTGATATGAACACCCAGACACTTTAACAGGAGTAAACAGTGAATTCATTGGGGACAATTTTAAATTGTGCATTTGATTCTCAAGGGAGAGCAGGATGGTGTATTCTCAAAATAAACAAACACAAAGAAGGAATATGTTCACCGGTGCAACGGTGTGGCACATTGATGTCTTTTTAGTCATTTGGAGCTCAATGGCACAGAGGGAAAGGGTCTATTCACCTCCAGCTGCACAGACAATACTCATTATTCATTTTTTTGTTGTTGTTGATTTTGGACTTTTAATAGGATTTGCTGATCATATTAAATGCTTAATACATCACCAAATATATCCTCTGACCAAAGGATCAGAGTATTTTCTCACTCAGGAAATTTCTGTTCTTGTTTGTGAAGATCTTGATGATAGAAATGTGCTGTTCATTTCACTGTTGACAGATGTCAGCTTTATATATGACGTAAAGACAGTTTAAGTTGTGAGTGTTTGTGTAATCACTTTTATGATTCAAATTGCACAAGGAAAAAAGACAACAGTGTCGTCCCCCGCCGTCTGCAGTCAGTTTATCTACTTGAATTCTTGAATGATGGTGCCTCATATTGGCCACTGCGTATGTATGTGTGTGGTTTTATATGTGTGTTTATGTGTGTGTTTGTGCAAGTGCAGACACGGAGAGAGCAGGACAGACACGCAGCGAGGGAAGTGTACTGTAAACTTGCCACAAGTGATTTAGAGAGTCATATTTTTCTTGCCGTTGACCAGCAACATGTGGTGTTCATAGACAGCACATGAGGCAGGACATAATGGATGCTTTTAGTATAGCTTTGTCGAGAGCGGTTCTTTCTGTCCTTTTTAAAAGCTAAAAACACACACATGCAAAAAACATTTCCTTAACCATAATTCAGACGGACCACCAGCTAAGTCGAGTGAGAGCGCAGGCTATGCTTGGTATTTAACATGCACCAATCTTCCGCTCGCAATTTGAATTATAGCATCTGTCAAAAAGTGAAGGAGAGGAATCGAGAAAGCTCCTCCACCCATCATAATGAGCACCATCCCCCCACTTCTTCTAACCATAATTGGATGGGACTGTCGGATGAGCATGTGCAGAAAAAGAGAGATTGATCACATTTAACCTTCTGCTGGTGCGCAAGGAAGAAAAGCAAAAATGATTAATTTTTTTTCCCAACAACAAAATATTCTTAACGTTTGATGCTGGCTTGTTGACATGTAGTAGGACTGAACATCCACTCTCTGAAGTTTTGATTCATTTGCTGTTTGTTCCCACTGATCCAGCTGACAATGTCCTGTCCTGCACTTTGAATGTGGCGTGCTGCGCTTCCTGAGGCTGCTGCAATGGATTACTTTTGATCGTGTTTTATACTATCAACTTGTTGCACTTGATTACATTTGATGAATTTTTATTTGTACCAACTTGTGAGGCAAACACCAGGCAGCTGATAAACATTACTGCTGGTTAACTTTGTACTCCACAGCATTCATTTCCTATTTGTTTTTCATATTTCTAGACATGACATTAAACCATTAGGCGTCGTAAAATATACATCTAAAAGCGATTCCAACTTCAGTGCAATTTACTCATTACTTGTGTTGCAAACAAGCCAGGATGTGTGTATGTGTGTGTGTGTGTGTGTGTGTGTGTGTGTAGTATATAACACTGTATAGTAAACCAGACAGGCCCAGGTAGTTCAAAAGGCCTGACCCAACGCAACCCCACCCATCTTAGGTCCATCTGGTTGCCGGTTCATATCAGACCTTTTAATGAATCACAGGTCAGAACCGACCCAGGTTTACTTGCTGGAATCAACCAGATTGACAGGAATAAATTTAGTTAGCTGCAAGTCTGGATGTGCAGTATGGTTTAACATCATTATTACAACATTATTAACAGTACAAATACATTTGCACAGTATATTAACTTTGCCTGTAAGCATAGTAACATGTACTAATTATCTGAAAACAAAATGTAGGATAATTGGGATTGTCCTTAGTTTTGCAAGAAACACTGAATAAATTAAAACTTTGACCTGATGATTGTGAGGAGAACATGTGTTGTATGTACACATATAGGGATAAACGTAATGTGTTGATATAGTCCTCTATACTTAGGAGTCCCTGAATGATTTGATAAGTACATATTGATGTGAATCATATTCTGTGGCCTCTGCTGTTATGAGATCTCAGTATCACAATTTTTGCAAGTGATTTACAACTACTGGAACCTGCGTTGCTCCAATCACTCAAATAAACCCTTTGAGGCCCTAAAAAGTGCAAGAGCAATGAATTAATCTCACATTTTGTGGCTAATCCAGGCTCAAAACCTGTTAATGATAAATCAGTCAGGCTATAGGTCATATGCCGTATGAAGCATGGGAAAACAGCAGTGCTGTTGGTGGGGTCTCTGAGATAGCCACCTCCCTGCCAAATTTGCTGCCGTGCATACTATTAATATCATGCAGGTTTCATGCTGCTACATGCTCTTGCCATGCACATGCTCTATGTAATGGGAAAAACCACAACTTAAGACCACTAACAGTGGGGTATAATTTTTCTAAATTGTTCTAGAAGCCACATAATGTTAAATGCTTGTATAAATCCAACCCGAACCAGACTCTGAGGGTATTTTAGCGCAGCCCTGGGCCTAATTATTATCTATCATCCAGTGAGTGGGAAACCCCTGTGCCACCACCCGCATTGAATACAGCAAGAGTCGTTTGCACAGAAACAGGTTGTCTCGTCCTAATGAGAGGTGGGTTGGATGGAGGGTGACAGACTTGCTTGGCCCATGTGTACGCGGCCCACTGCACCCAAACTAAAGAGGGGATGGTGGTCTCTACCATCAGCAGACATTAGGCTCCAGTGGGGGAGAATAAGCTGGCTATGTCAGGTGTCAGTGGACACTCAGCGACTGCGGAGGTCAGAACACAGACAACCAGCGCTGGTTAGATCCCTACTTATCAGAGGACGAGGCCTCCATGGTCACTGAATCAGCCCAAAGAGCTGCTCTAATCCAATTAGACATGATTTTGTTTGCATTTGTGTGTGTATGTGTGCATCTGTCTCTTTATTTTTGTAAGCTGTAAATCCCTTGTAGACCAAAGGCCTTTCTTTGATTTCATTTTGAATAATCAAAGGGCATAAACTGTTCTCATTGTTGCAACTCATGCTACAAGATGCAATGGAGACATTTTTCACGGTCAAAAAGGAAAATAACAAAAGCACTTGTGTATACCAACTCGATTGAGCTCCGCGGGGTCCGAAGCGCATTTATTTCTCAAACTGTCTCTCTGTCAACATAAAGTCGGTCACACAGTAAGCAAAAAGGCCTGCCAGATTTCTCTTGTGTGTTCCTCTCATCAGATAACCACCTCAGTACCCTGAATGTTCCTGAATGAAGGCCCAGATGTGCGCCATATGCAGATTTGTAGTCGTGGAGGGTGGGAAACATGTTGCAGCGAATGACTGGTGAGGGAAGTTCACATACATGGAAACACATCTTTTCTGGCGTGGTGATTCTTGAAATGGCTAATTAGGCGACAGCAGCTGGCAAAAGGAGAAACCTGGCAGCAGGGGTGGCCGCACATAGTCGAGCAGTTCACTAAGTTTTAGGGATCGCCTGCGTTTCAGCTTCTGCGGGTCTCACAAGCTGGCAGAGAGAAAATTCAGGCATTGGCGTCTGAGGTGCGAGAGAGGAACATTAGTTTGTTCTTTCACCGGGTAAAAAACTGTTCTAAATTGGTTCGATTTTAATTTTTCGTTCTTAATATTATCCAATTGAACACATCTGACAAGCAAAAACAGCATTACAGTTGCTTAAAATTCTACAAAATAACCTGACTACCTGGTTTAGAAGACGACAAACGTTGACAAGCTGGATTCATGAACATGAAGGAAAATCACAGTTTCTTTTTTTTCATTGCTGCTGCACAGATTTATATCCTTAAGACTCGCTTTTGTTTAAATGAAACAGTCTGAGGAAGAAAACCACTTTCTGGCAGGACCGTTCCCAAGTTATGGGCATACTGTATGCAAACCTGTGACCAAGGCTTGTAATCAAGTGGACGCAATGTGTTTTTAAGGTGTTATGTGCCGCAGTGTTTGTGAACTAGTAAACTGGGGGACATGTGGTTATAAACTAACTGCAAAGCTCCTCAGTCCTTGCTCACCGACTCCAGCAGATCTATTCTACTCTAATCTAGTGCTAGAATTGGGCATGCATAAGATATTTAAATCAGTCCAGCAAATTAAATGCAAAATATATCAGTTTAGACCTGTATTAGCCATTCGTGAACTGACAGCCACTGTTTGTCAGTGCCGTCCAAAAGCTGCTACAAAAATGTTTTCATACAATTTTTTCTTCTCTGCATCCAACATAGTTTGATCAGATTTAGACGCCCAAACATTTTGGTTACGGTTATGGAAAGATGGCAGTCATGGCTAAAAGAAACCAATGGTGATTGTCGGTGGGAAACAAGAACAAACAGCAGTATCCTGTATCAAAGCCACACACTTTTTTGACCCATCCATCCACCCTGTGGTGCTAATGTCAACATTACTCTACTTTCACCTTTACTTGCACAGCCACTAGAGGTCCTTGTCAGGTAAACATCATCATTTTAGGCCTTTTAAAAATGACAAATGCTTGTACGGAGGGCCTCAGATGATATCAAGCCAGCCTGTGCGACCACGTTCATTTGTTCATTTGTCCATTCACCACACGTCGCAGTATGTTTGCTACAGGGTGACGCTGCGCAGGTCGGGCCAAACTCGAGATTCAAGCTTGTCATTCAAGACAAAGTACCTCTCCCCAGCTTTGCACCTCCTTATCCTGTTCAAGACAACAAAGCCACACAACACAGCCGAGCCCATTTTCTGTAGAGCTCCCTATTGTAATTTGAAACATACTTGAGAAACCCCCCTACAACCCCATGGCTACCCATTGTCAAATGCAGCGAGACAATTAAGACCACATTAGATCTTTTCAAGTGCTTGTAATTTCATAAGAGAGGGCTTTTTTCCCCTCTTTTTCCCCTTTTTGAAAATGAAATGGGGGAAACCCGCAGTTCCTCAAGAGCCACTTGGAAAAGATGGGAAACAGATATTAACCCTGAGAGTGATGGTTCTCCAAAAGGCCTCCTCACTCAAAGCACCCCCCCACCCCCCACCGCCTGCCCCCACCTCCCCAATACCACTAGCACCTCTGCTGAGGGACCACACACACACAGACACCTGCACCCTCTAAGAAACACACACCACACACACACAAACAACACACTCACACACCACACACACACGCATGCACATTCAAATCTAGAACATTATATTCAAACAGAACGACACACACTCCTCATTCAGTTGTCTATTTAAAGAAGAAACTGCAATAGATCTTGACTGATTTTATTATCTTATATTACCCAAGATGTAAGCTACAACTACAATTACATCCATTAACGAAAAATGGTCATGTTTTTGTTAAAATAATTGAACAATCTGTGTATGTTTCATGTATTTGATTCATTTTCCTTGGCTCCTCATGAGCTTTGACTTACCCCATGTTGAGTAACCGGGGCCTCTCCATTTGGCCCCATTCCACCATGTGAAATGTAAATGATGTATTGTCCTAATTAGATGAAAAAATATGAGTAATCCTCCCAGCATGCACCACTTCTGAGGGGGTTTATTATTCTAGCTGAAGGTGCTACTCTGTTTTATTTACTTTGATCCTGCATATTTCTAACTCTTTGGTAATCAGAGGTAGAAAGTCATTACGTTGTTATCACAACTGCAGCCGTGGCAGCCGAAGCTTGACACAAGATGTTAACCCGCCTGTAATGGAGAGGTCTTCGCTTGCTCAGCAGCGGGGCCCACACGGCCCGCCGCCTCGGAGGAACATACATCAGAGGGCGAGGACTTCATTGCGGCCTGCCCCTGAAATGAGACCAGCATCAGCAGAGGTGTGGAGAGCACTGCTGCGGGGGACCCGAGGGGAAAAGGGGGAGCAGGCTGGCTGGCCTTTGAGGACCGAGTGCCCAATATCAAAAGAGAATGACTGATGGGTGTGATTTGAACCCACTCCTCCTCCTCCCCCAGCCTCTGCGGTAATCACCACTTTAAATCAGTGTGTTTAAAAGAAATATGCCCAGGGATTTCTACGTTACAGATTTCATTAGGAGCCCTCCTAAATGAACGGAAAGTCGCCCGGCTTTGTTTGTTTTTGTCTGTGCATTCTGTCACCCCGCTTTCTTTCCCCGCCTCTCCCCCTTTAAGAGTGGCATTGCGTGAGTGTCAGCCATTTCACCTTGACCCGTCTGATTGACCATGGCGATGGCAGTGAAAAAATCCCTCATCAGTGTGAAGCGTTGCCATGGTTCCGGCTGAGCTGAGACCCCTGGTCGTGGGGAACATGGACTGTGGGGATTGTTTTACACCCCTCCCCTCTGCACCGTTCCTCTCTTCTGTGGCTCCATGCCACAGCCATGTGTGCATCATGTCTGCCGGCCTTCTCACACGATCTCAGCACTATTGCGTGCAGAGGCTGCTCTGAGAGCACAGCATTTTCACCCCACTACCTTACGCATGAGTAGGCTTGGGAGGGGCAGAGTGATGGAGGGAGGGGAGGGGAGCAGAGTGGGGGGAGGAGGGGTGATGATGTAGATTGATGGTGGAGGATGAGGCACGGAACAAAGGTCATGTAACTAGGTGAATATTAGAAAAACAAGCAAATGATTGAGAGATTGGAGGTTAAGATGAGTGAAGGGGACGAGGATAAGAAATGAGATAAGAGGGAGAAGGGAGGGGAATCTCCTGATGCATTATTCAGTTCATACACAGACAGACGGCAGAGCACTCTCTGAGGTATTACATTGACACACACGCACACACACACACACAACTTCCACGCTGACAGAATGAGAGAATGGTCTGGGCACTCAAGCCACAGACAAAACACTGAAAGCGTTCGCACACATGCTTCCTCTCTCTCCGTCTCACACAAAGGTACACTCACCCGCCCGCCCACGCAAACACAAAGTGAAACACAGTCAGGGATTCGTTTGATTCAATGGGAAACATGAACCATAAGCAGATGTACACGCTTATCACGATTTCCTAATTTCATGTTTCCAATTTTGCATTTTCCTGCAAACAGATGCATCCAGAATGGACTAATCCACTGTGAGGGCATCAACTAATTATCCTAATACACTCCATCCAAGAGTCCAAGTGGCATCAATTGATAAAAAGATGAGGCTGAAGGAGATTAAGTCTTATCAAGTGAGACATTATCATTTCCATATTGTCTGCTTTGTGCATCTGCTCCTAGACAAAATCTATCAGCAGACCTGCAGACTCCACCTTTTTCTCCATCTTCTTGCAAGACCTGTCAAGCTTTCTGCTCTCCATAAACAATAACAACAACGATAAGAGACTTACCGCTTAGAACTTGCACTCCTACTTTAAACAGAGGGTTTGATTTCACACAGAGCTAGACAAAAAGCAGACAACTGTCAGTTTTGCAGTCTCAAATGACTAGCACATTTAATCACAACTAGTGTGATAGCTGCCTAATTAACACAAACAGTGAGTTGGCTGAAAACGCTTTTAACAGAAGAATCCTGTCTGGGGAACACAGTTTTCAACATACAAAGGCTGGAAAGACGTGGGAATAAAGAAATAAGCCCTGTTATTGTATTGCAATGTCCATGTAGCATATTACAATGTCCATGTAGCATATTACATGGCAGTTGTGTGAGGAAAATGTCAGATTGTGCTGCATAATCCTTGTTGTTTGTATGCTTAATTTACAAAATAAAAGCATAATTTCATAACATA
>JAOXYL010000042.1:9801776-9821535 GCA_028564955.1 Terapon puta
CTACATGGGTGGCATCCAGTGTTGATGCGGGGGGGTTGTTACCCTTTCGAGTGACAAGGCCGTCTTCATTGAGAAATCCGTGACATAACGCAGAGGATGCAGACTGAAATTTCAAACTTGGGAGCTGTTTGAAGAAGCCAGAGTTTGAACTAACACCACCTCCCAGCCAAGTTCACCCATCTACACACACACACACACACAAAGGCGCACACACAGGCAAGGAGCTTTTCATCTCACTGGTTTACCGGTTTTTAGTGTATCATACTCTTTACTGCATGAGTGCAACGCTCTGTGTTTGCCGTATGGATCTCTGGCAGTCTGTGTTTAGAAGCAGGTCCCGGATGAAATGTTTGGGCTCTGCCTTGTGTCGGCGGCAGCCGCTGGTGTGTATTACCTGCGGGTGTCACCATGATGAACGGGCTGCTGGGGCTCGATGAAGTGTTTATGACCGAAAGGCGTTGTTGCATGTAACTAATCAAGCCCGAAACTGGTAGTTGCAAGCATGGCTTCCTTGGCAGCCCGCTCCGAATGGTAATGCGATGATGCTTAATGATGTGCGGGACGCAAACGGTCAGCGGATGTTGCGGTGACATCACACAGCTGCTGGAGTCCTCGGAGCGACCAGGATTTGGGACTTTCCAACTGGCTGAGGTGCCGTGGCTTCGTGCAGCCAAGTTTTTGTTCTATTTATTGTTGTAACCTAAGTAGGAGATGTCTAGGTAACCTCTGTACTTTGTTTCAAGTGGACAGAATAATAAATTCTGCTGTAACAAATGGTTTGTTTCAAGCCGCCTGTTATTTTATCATCACATTCTGCACAAGCGTGATGGATAAGCTACGGGCCCCAGTTGTTTGTATGAGCGGATAGCATGCCAAAGCAAACACGTGCAGGGCTAAAAAAGTGAAAAATGCAGCGAGAGGCAGCAACATAATTCTGCAGCAGATCCGGGATCTGCGGGTTCACACCGGGGTGAGACAGGCAAGATGTAGAACAAATAAAAACACCCCTCAAAGTCTTCAGCTAAATAAATTATGTGCAAGGACGCGTGAGCTTGCACCTCATGAAGTGGTGAAAGCTCAGAGTTTCTCCCTGGCCCGTCTGGAGCGAGGTGGCCTGGATCCAGAGTCTTTAATTCCTCTGTCAAAACGGCGCTTCACGCATCTCTACAGCTGTTACTGTAACTGTAAGTCTCATCACGGCTACACGCTCAGGCACCAAAAAACCCTCACCATCTCCCGGTCTCTGCAGGGGTGGATCAAACGTGCTAAAAACACGATGAAAGCTTTGTTCCCCTTTTCGTTAGCGAGCTCAGATGAGAAGACACAAAGAAAGAAAGAAAGCAAAAAAGAAAGAAAGATGTAATGGGTCAGAAAAAGAGAGAGCAAAACGATGGCATTACAAAAGGGGAAAAGCAGAATCTATCCCAAAGCCACTCTTGTGTAGCAGGTCCTTGCAGTTCTGAGCAGCCTCTAATTAGGGTAGTATTCAGGGGTGGCATTAGTTCCCAAACTTTTTAATGGGGTGGAAAGCGGAGCTCCTTTTAGAGAGAGGGGATAAGTGTAGCGACTGTTCCATACACTGAATAGCAGATGGAGAGATTCTGCACCTCCCTGGGAGGTATTCACTCTTTTTATTCTTTTTTTTCCCTTTAAATTTCATTCCTTGCACTCACCCCTTTTCCAATTGCTCTCTTTTTTTCCTCATATTTCCCTTCTGTTTTGAACCACCATAATCGTTCTGATTTAAATAAACGTATCCCAGAGATAGCTGTCGAAATTAAGTCTTTTGGTCAACACTGGTACATTTTCAGGGCTGTTGATGAAGGTGAACCTTACAAGTAAAAATAAATAAATTAACAGTTGCATATGAATGACCCGAAACTATATAAACTATCTCTCTCCTTTTTTTTGTAGGGACAGGATTGGATATAATTACATTCCTGGCCAGTATATTTAAAAATATTAATAATATTCCATCACAAAATATTATGTTTATTTAAAGTGTGTCAATATATGCAGATAACCAGAAACTCATTATTCCTAATTTTCATGTATTTAAAATATTCTTTCATTTATTTTTCCTTCAAGTTATTAATTCTCTGATGTATTGTTTGCTGTTTTCATTGGTGTTTAATTTTGAATGTTTAGAAATTAGAAAACAAAACAAAAAATAAATAAAAATAAAAAATAATTATTCTTTTATGACACAGAAACATGATCCTGCACTGAATTAGTTTGCATCTTTGTGCTGTAAATAAAGGTTATCATTGTGTTAATGGTGATTGTTATTATAAGAATTTACTATTATATATAACAATAAAAAAGCACATAAATAGTTTGGTGCAACTCTCTCAGGACGTCCGGTTACACTCCATGTTCTGCACCTGCGGTTGTAAATAATTTAACATTTTATAGAGACATTATGGGGCCAAAAACAGACATGCTTACTATTACACTGTTGCACAGGCTGTTTTTAGTTAGACTAAATTAAATAAGTCCCAACAATTGTTCAAGTCAACTTGAATTTATTTTTTTATTTGTGAAAAGTTTAAAAAATGCTGTCATTTTTAAAAAATTTTTATAAAAGTGTTGGTAATTCTGTTTACCTTAATATATACTTATCGTTAGAACAGAAAAATGATTACCAACTTGTTGAACTTGTGCAGTAAAATCATATTTAACCACACAAGTTCATGAAAAAGTTCATGCTGTCCTTATTCAAAATAATGGCTCATCAAAACAGCACACTGATGGATATTTTTTCAACTTAAAGCCACAAAAAGACTATAGCGGGGTTAAAAAAATGTTTTCGAACATTTGTTAGTTTTTTTCTTCTCTTTTCAGGGTTGAGCACATTTAAGCGTGGATACATTTATAAATCTGATTTTCCACAGATGTGTTCGAATCCAAGTCCATTAAATATAACTGTGAAAGTAGTTATCCCGAAGTTTTAGGTCTTTACAAATAACCTCTGCTGCTTTGTAAAGTGCTGACAAAAGCCAGTGAGTTCAGCATGAAACTTGCTTATTTGGTGAGGCCATGGGCGCCCAAAGGTGGCCCAAATAGGCCTGTTTACTGGCTCTGGGTTTAAAATTAAAGTAGCCAAATCCTTTATGACTTCCTTTGATATATAGATTACTCTCACAGCCCTGAATGCCTAACACATTTACCCAAAGCCCAGTGTCTTTTATGGGCTGAGTGTTGTGCTTTATCCCCTCTCCTCATGACCTGTGACCCAGCAGGATAAACTGCTAACCGAGCTTCAGTCATGCTCAAGGAGGCTGATGCCCACATGATCCATGACATTTCATGAAAAGCCCCCTTTTTTCTTAAAACTGCAGGGCTACCTTCCCAGTGTTCTACTGCTGTTAACATTGCCCACGACAAAAAACTCAGAGTTACTCAATCATTACAGATCCTCTCATGTGAGGTTTAGAAATGACACTTTTGTCTTCTTGTTGGTGAATCCAACAACATCAGGACCATAACACACTGCTGCTCCACTTTAAACACTCCTACTGACTTTATGAAGGATATAAAGCACATTGTGGATTCTGTCTGTTTAATTTTAAATAATTATAATTCTGCATTAATTCTTGGTTGTAATAATAATAATAATAATAATAATAATAATAATAATAATAATAATAATAATTTTGAATAGGGCAGGGATTTTTTCTCTGAGGAAAAATCTGAGAACCATTTTGTTGAAACGTGAAAATGGAGGACAACACTTTAGCCAAAGATATAAAACAGATTTATGTTGTTTGTTCCTGTTATCATGCGGTTCAAAGGCACCAACACCCGGAAATGTGTTTTTGACCTGTAACAGTTGAATCAAACAACAGATAGATAGATAGATAGATAGATAGATAGATAGATAGATAGATAGATAGATAGATATTATTGTTACCAGCCCGTGTATTTAATATTTGTACTGCGACTTTTATACCTTGCAATCTCTTGATATAAATTATTTCTACTTCAACGCATAAAATTGTAACGTAGACTAGGACCTGAGAGGTGTAAAACGCAAGTTTGATGATTTAAAACACAGAGGCCTACATTATTTATGAAACGTGGCGCTTGCGTGCTCGACAGTGTTTCCAGGATGCGTCTAGATGCGTGCACATTTATGCTGACATTAGAAAAAAATAGCAGCACATTGTAACACAAATATAACCGATTACCAGAGCAATTGCAAAGACAACGTGTAAAACAAAAAAAACCTTCCTAAATTAACTCCGAGTTGAGTCCCTCCCAGGAGAAACCCTACAGAGCATCGTGGGCCGCAGACACACTGTATATAAAGAGACAATAAGACACATTTCAGATGCGATAAAGCACCATTACGCACGATCCACATCTAATGGGTTGCACACGGGCTATTACTGGTGCACCACGCTACATGGAATACACACTCACACACACGGTATAGGCCTGCAGATAAATAACATAAAATAAACACAACCGCTGATGACAGACACAACGTGACATCATCCGTGATTGTGGAAAAATCACGCGCGAATACACGTTAGTATGATGCGCCTTGATGCGTTCCCCTCTATTTGTAAACAAGCACATACAGTACAACTGACCTGCTTCCCTGCTGCTGCTCTCTCTCTCTCTCTCTCTCTCTCTCTCGCCCCCTCTCCAATGTGCGCGTGCGTCTGTGTGTATGTGTGTGTGTGCCTGTCTGTCTCTCATTGCGTGTTACATCATCACGCAACTGCTGTCCTCCCGTGGCCTAGTGAACTGGCTCTAAGCGCTGCACCAATTTAGCTACCCACCACACACACACACACACTCACACACACACGTTGCTTTGAATCAGGGGAGGCAGACACGCGCAGTCGACGGGCAACACACATCCAGTCACGGAAGCAGCGCGGCTGTACGGCGGCCTATAGGCTCCACTCAGAGACACAGGGAGGATTTTTTTTAGAAAAGGGAGGAAACACAGGTGTGGCAGCCACAAGCTATTTCACCTGCCTCGGAAATGAATATTTGTCAGTGTATAAAATATTACGCGCAGGTTTCTTCGCTGCGGCTCAAATTATCTGTGTGCGTAAAAGCGCAAAAGCTCCATTTGGCTTCTCTTTTTTTTCCAGATTACAAAAAAAAAGCAAGCTCCTCCCTGTGCGGGGCAAAATAAAGGTGAGTAAACACTGCCGTGATGAGTGGATGAAAGTGGTTTTTAACCTCCACTAGCCCGCATCCGCGTCCGCGAACCCCGCTGGTCCCCCCGCAGCACCGGAGCCAGACTCCAGGAGCAAAACGTTTCATTTTCTCCGGGGGGGAGGGAGGGAGTGGAAGCAGGGTGGGGGGAGGAAACTGTGTCAAATAAGAGCAGATAATGAAACATCGCGCTGGGGGGAGTGTTTTCTCAAGAGCCGGCCGCCTGTCGACACCGGCACCGGTGAAATCAGCGACCTGCGGCGGGGGTGAAACGCAGCCCGGGCCTCACCCCGGCTGACACCTTCCCGGCCGCTCACCGTAATTACGAGGATGAGTGTGAGAGAGGTCAGGATGGACACGCAGGCCTCGTGTGCGCATGATCCAAAGTGTGCAGCACAGACATGAGAGAGAAAGAGAGAGAGAGAGAGAGAGAGAGCAACAAACTGTTTGATCATCTCTAAACAAAACGCGTTCATTTGACTGTTTTTGCGCGCACACACACACATTTCACCCCCAAATCAGAGCCATACTCGCGTTTGTCCTGCAGCCTGTTTGGATTGTTGTCTCTGCATGAACTGATTAATAGGCACAAATACCTCATAAAATCATAAACACTCCCAGCTTCAGGTTTTTGGTTATGTTATTTCGCCCGGTGTAAACCCTTTGGGGGCTCAGGGGGGGGTCCGTGTTATTTAGTGAATGTATGTCAAAACAGATTTCCTTCTTTTCTTTTTTGCAAAACGAAATTTATTCTTGTTGAAAAACAAACTGTGTAAAAATATCACACTTCAATTACACAATACTTGCCCAAAAATGTACAATGTTTTTTTTTATTACTGAAATAAACACACACTGCATATTATCATTATAAATGTAGGACTTCGCTCTCTGTGTTTTCTTTTTTTTAATACAAAGTTCAAATCAAAACTGTCAAAAAAAAGTTTTGATTTGCCAAACTAATAATAATAAAAAAAACAGAACATGGATGTGTTTGACACAAATACATTATTATCCTATTTTAAACATGTGATCATTTATAACCTGGCCTTTATCCTGAGACGCCCTAAACAGTGACTGAATTACTTCATTGGAAAACACAAGAAGAGTTCGTGGTCAAAAGTCTGATTCACACCGAAAGAAATGAACATAAATATATATTTTTTTAAACAGCATGAATATAGGCACAAATAGTGATGTTCATGTCCATCATTCAGCTGCGTGCTAGCAAATAAACATACAAAAATAATCCTACCTTCAAAGAGGGAGTGTTTTGTTTTTGTTGCTGTTTCTTTTTTTACTTTTTTAAAAAAGTTTCTTGAAAAGTTTTCTTGTTAAGACATTTAACAGCCGCTAGAGCCGCTGACAACTCTGTTGGGAAAGTTTTCGACCGGGTGTAAAACAGCTGCGGGGTGCACGCTCTGCGGCTGGCCGGCCGGAGGCCCCAAAGAGGAGGCTAAGACCGGGACAACGACCGGGGAAGTCCTGGAGGGGCTGAGTGACCCCCCGATGATACTCTCTATGGAGAAGGGAGACCGCTGAACTGGAGAGCCGGACTTCTGCTGCTGCGCCGGGGCCGCAGGCTGCACACCGGCCGAGCCGCCCAGGCTGGAGCCGAGCTGGGGGTAAAACCTACTCCGGGCTAAGTCCGTGGTGGTGGTGGGCATCAGGGACGGAGCGGGGATGATGGTCCCGGCGTGTGAGTGCCTGGAGTGCTGCTGCTGCTGCTGCTGCTGCTGGAAAGCGAAAAGTGCCGAGTGTGTGTGGTAGGACTGCAGCTGGATGCCGTACCCTCCGCAGCCGTACGGTCCGTACCCGTACGCGGCGGCGGCGGCCGGGATGAAGCTGTTGTGCTCCCGCAGCAGGTCCTGAGCCTGCTGCCGCTTGAAGCGCTTCCTCCGCCGCAGAAAGCTCCCGTTGTCAAACATATCGGCCGACTCCGGGTCCAAGGTCCAGTAGTTGCCCTTCCCAGGATTCCCGGGCTCCCTGGGTATCTTGACGAAGCAGTCGTTCAGGGACAAGTTGTGTCTGATGGAGTTCTGCCAGGCCGGGAACTTCTCCCGGTAGTACGGGAAGCGGTTGCTGATGAAGTCGCAGATCTCGCTGAGGGTGAGCCTCTTCTTGGGGCTCTGCAGGATGGCCATGGTGATTAAGGCGATGTAGGAGTAAGGGGGCTTCACCAGGGTGTTCTTGCCCGCCGGCTTGTAGGCGTCCCTCGGGGTGGCGGAGCCGTCCAGGCACGGAGGAGGAGAGCCGGCCAGGAGGATGCCGTCGCGCATCTGGGCCACCTCGTCCACGTAGGAGCGCGTCTGGCCGTCCCCGTCCTCCCCTTCGCCCACCACGTCGATGTCGGTCTCCTCCGACAGGATGGACGCATCCGACATCTCCGAGCTCAGAGTCATGGCTCGCGCGCGCACGGCGGGTGCCCTCCGACGCCAGACGAGGAAGAGGATGAAGATGCACAAGCTGCCCTGCCCTCCCTCTTCAAAAACTCCTGTGAGGAGGGGGAGAGGAGAGGAGCACGTGTCGCCGTCGGTGAGAGATGTCCCCCCACAGTCCCCTCGCTATATTTCCATATGTTTTCGGGTCTCTCTCTCTTTTTTTTTTCTGGTGGCCGGCTGCAGTGAGGAGCGCTCCCCGTCAGATGCCAGGCGGAGGAAAACGCGCCGCGGAGGAACCTGCGAAAAGCTCCAAACCTGAATCACAGAAGGGGCGGATCTTCTCTCTTTATTTATACCACCGCCCTGATCACATGGGGGGGGAGACGTCACCGAGGCGAATGAAAAGAGAGAGAAAAAATTAAATAACAAAAAAAAGGTCTTTGAAAATTAACTGTGAGTGGTTTTTGGAGAAAAAAAAAAAGAAAAAAAGTTTGGTGTGGCCTACATCCTTTTTAGTGGTCATTCATGGTGGCCTGTAGTCCGCACTAATCTGAAGCTTTTATTCCACCCCAGTGTTTTGCGCAAAAAATAGATTCTGGGAGATAAAAAAGATCTTTAGGGGGAGGCTAATTGCTGGTGTGGCCATTGCTGAGATCGAAGCGGATATTTTGACAACCCTTTTATTTATTTAGGCTTATGACTGGTGTGATACCTGCAGTGAGGGAGCTCGTGTACATTTTTTTAATACATGCACATACAACAGCTGCATCAAAATACTTGAATTAAAAAAAACAGCCCGTGATAAAAAAAAAATCTAAAAAAAAAAAAAAATTAAAAAAGACCTACGATATTTAACGTGGCTGCTTTGTGAAGCAGAGCCGCACCACATCCAGGCAGCTCGGTTTGCGTGATCCGGTAGTTATCTAGATTATCCGCGAGCCATTTGTAATGGAAAAGAGTCAGCTGTTAACTCGAATCAGTCACGGGTCACGCAGAGCATGCAAGCCCCAGATATAAGGCCTCTGCCGTGCGTCTGGAGCACGGCGCTGCGTGTGTGTGTGAGATTTTATTTCATGGAAGTCGGGAGGATGGGGTGAATATTGGTGTTTTATTCTTTTTATCGAGCGTAGATTGAAGGAACTATTTTATCATGAATAGGAGTGTTGTTGTTTAGCTGTGGGACACTGCACGGTGTGTGCAGGCTTGTTAACCCGCTCGATCATTTTGCCATCTATTCACCCTGATGTGCAGGTTGTGTGTGTGTGTGTTTTGTTTTGTTTTTTTAATGGCTTTAAACAAACTCACGCATTGGTGATTTCACATTATTATCGTCGGTTCGTGCCTCACAGCCATTATTAGATTGGTGAGTCAACATGACTGAGGGTGAGGTCATGACGTGTGAATATACATGATGTTTTATTGTTTTTTTTGTTTTGTTTTGTTTTCAGTTTTTTTTTTATTGTGAGGGACCACCCCGCTGCTGCAAAGCCTTCAAGTGACTGATCCCGGTGTACAGGGATGGAAATGAGTTAGTAGCTGGTCTTCAGTCAGGAGACATGCTCCTTTTTTAAAAATGTATTTTAGCGAAAATAAGTACAAACAAAGTAGGCGCATTAAGTAAAATATGACCGATCTGCTCAATTCAGTGAAGGCATTAAAGAAAAAAAACATGCCCAATCTTGTGTGTATTTTACTTTATCTGCATACTTTCTTTTTTTTTTGCTCTAAAGATAGAAACCATCAGCCACTTTTCATAGAGGCAGTGGGCCGATAAACACGCTTAGACTTGTAGTAAACATCCTTACATGCTGTGAGTTGTATCATTCATTATATTCATTATTATTCAGGTGCTTTGTAGCCTCTAAGGAACTTTTCAGACGTTCCCATTTGGTCAGCGCCATCTAGCGATGAACTTGTCCCACAATCCAAACGCTAGTGATCCTTCAAAATGAAATAAAACAAACTCCTTTAAAACTTTCTTTAAAACAAGAATTTTAAATGAAGATTAATATAAAATATGGAGTTTATGTGACTTATCATCCCGGTATAAAAGTAGAAATAATATCCCCCAGACCTCTGTAAATAATCATTTGTTCCTATAGGTCTACATAACAACACGTGAATTGTAGAAATGTTAAAAAGGTGCTGAAGGATAAAAAACAGCATTTTTTGCTGTTAATTCTTGCACTAATGTTCATGTGCCTTAATTAGAACTAGGTTAAAGTACTTTATCTATAATTCATCACTTCTGCCAGATTGAAAATACAGATATAATGCTTGTCTGCCCCATATCATAACTTTACTTTACATTCATTGTTTTTTAGAAACATTATGTAATGAAAAAATTAGATAAAAACACTCGCTGCAGCTTTATGTGAACGAACTGTGTTGGATGAGTTATTTAAGAGAAAGTGAATGAATCAGTGTTGTTCATAAACGCGGGGGTGGGGGGTGGAGGGGGCTTTAAATCGAATCAGGACTCATAAACCATTTCTCTCACTGGCATTTCGTCAATAATCAATAAGCAGTTGGATTGGACTGTGAGATGAGATAAGATGTTTTGTGTTTCAGTGTAAAACACTCCATCGTGGGCTTGTTTCACAAAACTTTGGACGCACTGATGATCACATGAAAGCTTCCACTTTTCTTATTCCTCAGACCTTTATTACGTTATTGCAGATTTACTACGAATTTATGGAAACACTTACAATCCACAGTTACAATCAAAAGTATTCCAATCTAATAAAGTGAAGCCTACAGAGCCAAAATGGTCTGAGATGAAGTTTACGCACAAGAACTCCCCGTCAAACGTGTGAGACTCACACTAAGGAGGGAAAAGGAGCATTAAATGAATGAAGACCGGGCGATTTTTTTTTCCTCCTCTTTCTGAGCCGACACTTACGACAGCAGCTCTCGCATGTGTGGTAAACCACCTCTAAAGTGTTTCTAAATTCCACCTCAGCGATCCGAGGGTGTTTCCGTGCCACGGGGTACCAAGAAAGCACTTAGCTGTTTAAACGCAATGCCTGTCTGCCTGCATGCCTCCTGCTCTGACAGGGAAAACACACACACACACACACACACACACACACACACCGGGTGTCACCCAAAGGGGTCCGTCTGAGAGGGGTCTGCGGGGCATGTGATTAATGTGGATCACATGCAGAAAAGGCAAGGCGGGGAACCGGGAGAGACACGGTGCGTGCTGTGAGGAGAAAATGAGCCCGTGTGCGCGAAGGACATCCCATTCATTAGAATTTAAATTAAAAGATAAAAATGTAAAAAATCTACTGCATCGCATCTAAACAGAATTATGTAGAAAGGCGCGTTAAATAAAGGAGTGGCAGTCTGTGTCCTCGCACTTTTCTTTAAAGGCGCAGTTTTTTTTAAAGTCCTCTCAAAGCTCCATCTCAGAGATTCTTCAAACCTTTGCTGCAACATTTAAAGAGCCGAACTCTGAAAAGATTGATAGAAAGTGGAATAAAAGGACTATTTCATCTGTTTAATACACGCCATATATTTTATTAAAACCGGGGGAAATTACCGAGAGAACCAGACAGCAACACATTTTCTGAAGAACCTCAAAAAGTCCCCTTAAGTGCTCGGGAAGGTCCCTGAAACAGCCTCAGGTCCACGATCAGTCGGGGGTGGGAGGGCGGGGGGAGGCCATGTGATATCATGGTGGTGCATGACACAAGAAATAAACTAATAAATGAGCTGATGAATGTTGTTACATCGATTATTATCACACATTTCATTGACTAATAAATGTTAGTGCTCTGTATGTGTTGCAGATCTGGTTCTTAAAGGCTGTGTTCCCTAAAAGAAACGTCTTTATTTGTTATGTGTATTTAATTTGTCATCATGTATTGTCTGGGTATGTTTTGTCTAATAAAGTATAATGAGAGATGGCGATAGCTGCAAATATCTGCTGCACAGGCAAGTTTGTGATAAATATTTTAACAAATATTTCAGACGACAAAAGGAAAAAAAATACTCATCACGACATCATCATATAAATTTCAGATACTATTATATTAGTATTTGATTTATTATTCATTTTGCAGTTTTCTGTAGGGTGTTCTTTCCAAGCTCTCTCTCTCTCTCTCTCGCTATCTACATAGAGATAGAATACATATAAGTACATATGTGTGGGTGTGTGTTTGTATATGTATTTACATATACATACATATGTGTGTATAGATTCTGTATAGATTGTGATGCTGACATTATGATATTGTATTTACAGGCAATAACACAACTGGGAGTAACAATCTATGGGAATCAAAGAGCAAATATTTTCTTTCTAGACTTACTCTGTTATAATAATGTAATTATCATTACAAAGAAAGCTCCATTTGTTTCTCAGCCACAGCAGCCCCAATAAACCTGAATGCACTGCAGTCACAAGACAGCGTGTGTTTTATGTAAAGGGACTATGAGTCTCGCCTTTTTCTGCCTCCTGAAAACCTGAATGACATACAGATAGAGCCTGCTGAGACAAAATGCTCACACACGCTCTCTCTCTCTCTCTCTCTCTCTCTCTCTCACACACACACACACACACACACACACACACACACACAATAGTGCATAATCTCAAAATAACTCTTGGTGTACTATGAAACTTCTCCAGTCTGCCAGATTAAAACTAATCTGAGCTGAATTTTCAAAGAGAGCACACACAATGATATCATATCCTCCTGTTTGACCCAACAAGTACATCACACACTTACTCTCTCTACTTTTTTCATTTTCACTGCAGGAAACTAAGACTGTATCATTAGAAGTAACTTACAAAGCACTTACAAATAAAGTATTGGTAATGGTATTTTGTCATCCTCAAACATCATGCAGGTGTAAAGTTACTGTGATGACCAAATTAAGAAGATATTTTGACAGAAAAGCATACATAAATTGTATCATATTTGTCATATTTAAAGGATAGTAGTATTTTTGCATTTTTGAACCTAAATGTGAAAATGCAACCAATCTGCCAAACATTCCTGATAAACTGAAGAAAAAAGAAGGTATCATATATGCTCTCCTTCTGCCATGAAGTAAAATGTAAATGACTTGCTACATATTCGCAAATCACCTCAGCCATCCAGTTCGAAGCATGTTTCATTTTAACTCTTCTGTTAAAATAAAAGTACGAGGTAATCACAACGAAAGTAACTGGTATTTATTACAAAACAGCTGTCTCTGGTTGAGAGGATCATTGTGCAAAAACACTGAACTGTAAAATGAGAATGAATCCTCATCAGCACACTCAGTGGGGTCCTGGGCTATAATAAAATTCATTGTGCTCTCTCCACAGGGCCTAATGTCTCCATGTCTTATGGCCACTCAACATGGGACTCTGTAACATACCTATTGATCCATCTAGAGAAGCTCTGCCAGCTTCAGTCTGACAACTTTGGACTGTGGTTTACCTACTCTTCAAGGTAATGGACAGGTTTCTCACAGGTTTGACTTTGAATTACCCTCTCTCTCTGAGGAATGCCTACAACGTGTGTTTGGTGAAGGTATAATACTACTGCTCCAATCTGAGAAGATACTGGACATTTTATCTAAGCGCTTTCCTTACACGCTATATGTCCATCCTGACTGGAGGTGCCAAACTATTTGCAGCTGCCACTTGGAAGTATTTCTCCTTCAAAAAAATTCTGCAGGTTGCAAACAAGAGGATGTTGTTGCCCAGACTTCATCTTCACCCCGCATCTGTGTCCGTCTGTTTGTTTGTACTGAAAAAACAGTAATAAAAATACATTAATTAATTAAGATATAATTTAGCAAGAAACCAGTTCACTATGCAGGCTATTTGAAACATGTCTGCACACTGTACAGCTTCAATTCCTTCCACTCTTGGCAATGGAGAATCTGACAAAAGCATTGAACTGAATGAGGGGGCACCGTCTGGGCTTCAGTAGTGAAGTAGTTGGATGAAAAGTACACCACAATCAAAATCATACTGAGAATCAGGTATGTGCACAATAACAGGCAATCTGACTGTGGTTCTCCCACGGTATGTTACAGTACATACTGTTAAAATTTACAATACATATTAATAAAAAAAATAATATATTAATAAAACAGATTAATAATAATAGCAACAACAGTACCAAGTAAACAATAGATGTTTACAGTACAGAGGTTGGTGTGCCTGGTTACTGGCTGCTTGTTGCTTGGTAAATATTAGTCCAAGCAGACTGGATTAACACCTTCCCCATTAAAAACATCCATAATGATTAATAACATTCATTATTATTGCATTTATGTTAAGAAATAAATGCAAAGATGCTCTATGGGACACACAACAAAGCCTATAGCATTTTATAAAAGTAATTTAAAATATGCATGCGAATTTCAGCCAAGAAGCAAACTTCCCCAAGCTCTAATGTGAAACTTGACATTTCATTGATAGTCCTTTTCAGGGTTAGTGCCGCCTGCGAGGCTAAAATCAGGGCAGCATTGACCCAGAGCCTCACTGCTGCTCTTTGCCTTACGTCACTTCCTCCCTCCGCTCCCTCTCTCGCTTCCATCTTGCTCCTCGCATGTGTCTGCTGTTAGTTTACAGGTCAGTGAGGAGCTTTAAATACCTTCTTCCCCGCACGGTTTCCCCCCGACCCGACGGCGAGAGGTAAACAAGAGCCTTTTCTGCCTCAGGTGGCCGCAGTCCGCCGCGGGTTGACGCCGCATAACGTGCCGCCCGCTCCAAAAGCTCCCGGTGTTAGCTTGAGAGCTAGCCGAAGTTAGCCGACAAGTTTTTGCACAAAAGCTAAACCACACCTTGATTCGGCGCACGGCTCCGCTCAATTAGCCCGCAAACATTAGCCGAAACTAACCTTGGGTTTCCTGGCACATCTGTTTTGCCTGTTTTTCTATTTTTTTTTTTTTACTTGATTGTCTTCGCCTGTTGTCCACAGTAGAGATAACACATAAGGTGAAGCATTAGCTCTGGGATGCTAATTAACTTTAACTAGCAGCTTTTTGACTTTGACACCTGACAGCTCCTTGTTGGCTCTTTTTTTTGAAGGCTGCAAACCTTACCAAATCGTCTGTCCTCTGCTTGTGTGTGTTTTCACGTGTGATATACCCTAATATCCCTTCGTTTGTTTATTAGTAGTGTGTGATGTTTCATGCAGACACAGCAACGCCACCATTGTATTGGTTTATAGTTCCGTTTGACTAATGTCTCTCCCTGCACACTTGTAAGGGGAAATGGGGACGTGGGTGTTAAAAAAAGGGAAAATAACATTTAATTGTTTGGAAATGGTGAAGTTGGTGCAGCACCTTGTGAAATCAGGAAATTATTGACATGGCTTTAAATCTCGCCAATGATTAACCATATAACCAGAGTGGCTGCTGAGGTTATAATTTTCCAGAGAGGCTGAACAATGCAGAATATAAAGTACTGCAGGACTCAACTTTTCATGATATGTTTCAGTGACACCAGTTGTCTTTGTGCTCCCAAAGTCCTTGTAAAGTTGGGATCAGATATGTGGTGGCTTATTTATAAGTACCCAAGAAAAAGCCTGAAATCAATCACTTATGTCTGTATATATTTCCCATTATACTTTTAAACACTTTGCGTTAGTGTTTGTCTTCTGGGTTAGATTCTCCAGGTGTTTGCAGTGCTCGCGGCTTCCCTTATTATCATTGCTGCAACACATCAGTCCTAATAAAGTTCATAATGTTGACTGTGTGGGGAAAATTATAACGTGACTTGATTAGACTTTAAGAACTTTTTAAAATGGGTTTCATTATTTTATTGCTTTACCTCAGACAGTTGGAATTTTGAGTTTGTTTTGGTCCAGCTTTGCAGTCCTGAGCGTTAAAGCATGGTGCTGTTGCATGGAGTGAAGCTCCCCTAATATGATTTTTTGATTTTGCTTTTTTTTGTTTGAATGTATTTCCATTTCACCTTTTTGTAATGTTTGTAAGATATAAAACATTACAATATGGTGTTAGTTGATTGCTTAACATCCAAATTGTATTAACACAGTTATACTGTTGGTATAAAGATCTACCATGTTTAAAAATCTGTGATACTGACACATACTTTCTTTTTTTTTCAGATGAAAGAAGCAATTATGAATCAAGAAAAACTTGCTAAACTACAGGCGCAAGTCCGCATCGGTGGAAAGGTAATTAACTAAGTAAATGCATGAGCCTGGGTCACATGAAAGGCTCTAAGTGCTTTTCTTTCTGCACTCTGCTGCTTCTTATTGCTTTAAGACATGATTAGTTTTCAGGGTTTAGCTCCAGGTGAAACTGGGGCCACATCGACTACCAAGGCAAAGGAAGTGAAACCAGTTAACCAAGAATTTAGATTCTTGATAATATATTGCCATGAGGCTTTAATCTAGTCTCTGAAAACAGACAATTTTATCTGTGGCTTCTGTAACATAGCAGCAGCAGGAAGTGAACAAAGGTAAATAGGCCAAAAACAGCCAATAGCTTTGGGTTAAAATAGTCCCATATTTAGCTTCCAAATAATGAACAGAAATAGAAATATGTTTCTCTTTATGTGCTTATAGGGTAGTGCTCGCAGAAAGAAGAAGGTTGTGCACAGAACAGCAACCGCAGATGACAAGAAGCTCCAGTTCTCCTTAAAGAAACTCGGTGTCAACAACATCTCTGGCATCGAAGAGGTAGGCATCAGCTGGGATCAGTTTTCTCCCATCCCCCTTTCAGTTCAGTCTTTTCCAGTCCTGCCTGTTCTTCCCCTTTGGTCAACGGCGTGAAACTGCGGTCTCTTACAGGTCAACATGTTTACAAATCAAGGAACAGTCATCC
This sequence comes from Terapon puta, assembly GCA_028564955.1. NCBI lineage: Eukaryota > Metazoa > Chordata > Actinopteri > Centrarchiformes > Terapontidae > Terapon > Terapon puta. The sequence continues at coordinate 9,818,135 of JAOXYL010000042.1, forward strand.
ACTTCAACAATCCCAAAGTGCAGGCCTCCCTCGCCGCCAACACATTCACCATCACTGGCCATGCCGAGACCAAACAGCTGACCGAGATGCTCCCGGGCATCCTGAACCAGCTGGGAGCCGACAGCCTGACGAGCCTCAGGAGACTCGCAGAGGCTCTGCCCAAACAGGGTCAGTACCTTAAAATACAAAAACGGTAGCATCTGATAACATGATATATTCTCAGCTGTATGTTCTGTCGAGATGCTTTGAGAAATGAGTCCTGCCCTCAGGAATGACTGCTTTTGGCCGCTCAAGGAATTAAAGCACTCTTCAAGATTCTCACAGATCTTTTTCTGTTCTTGCAGCTGCAGATGGAAAAGCGCCAATTGCAACAGTAGAGGAAGAAGATGATGATGTTCCAGGTGAGTGTCTGTTCAAAATTAAAGATTACTTCAACGTGTCAAGTTAAAGTTTATCCCCTTTTGCATTCTTTTCTTGGAAATACTCCCCCACACTCATCCATTATCTTTCTCTCTGTGAAATAAGAATTACTTGTTTGTTTTACTTTCGGATCGTAAAAGGGGTCAAATGAAGGAGCACTCATCAATGACTTTAGACCGATGGTGCAATTCAGGGCCTTGTGTTTGAGTCTCACATCCATTGTTTATAAGATCTGAAGATTTAGTTTGCTTTTCTTTGCAAGGAAAATGGACCAAAAGCATGAGGTTACCATTACAGTAATCCCCGCCTTTCCCAGGACTTCTCTTCCCGTAGCCCTAGTTCTCACTCATGTAACAAGCAACTACATACATCAGGCAGTTGAAGGCTGACGGCACAGGGTTAACAGCCATTGCCATGATGTTGTTATTGGAGTTAAGTTTCCTTTTTGTTCTCCCGCTGAAGGAACATGTTTACTCAGACCTTTTTGAATTGTTTCCATTTTAACCCTGGACCCCTTTTGAGTCAGAACTCGGAAAATCAGATTTCTCACATTTCACAGGGGTAATTAGAGCCAACTTTTTTTTGACGTTTCACACCATCATTTTTACAGCTGCTCTCAGTAGTTGAGAGAGCCTCGTATATTGAGAACATTGCAGCCTGTATAGGACTGGGTCAGGGATGAGCAAAGGATCGCGTTACATCCTTTATCATGTTTCAGATAAATGTGTTTTTCTTGAATTGTACTCTGGCACCTCTGGAAGTCAAGTGAATCACTTTACCATTGAATCTTTTCTTGTTTCAGATCTGGTGGAGAATTTCGACGAAGCATCCAAGGATGAGGCTAACTAGAAGAAAATGGATTCCCTGGAGTGTCAAATTTGACAGGACCACGTGGAGGCACAGATGTTGTTTTAGTCAATTTTGAGAGGTGGAAAGTCGATAGTTTAAGAACTTGAGAAGATGGATAATCTGTCAACTTTTGGCTGTGATAATTCTGTAAAAATGTGCAACACCTGAACAAAGTACTTACATACTCTAAAGTGAATTCTTTTTGAGTAATTTTCTAGAATAGTACTTTTAAGTATTAAAAGCGGGGGTGGCAGTATTTTTAAGCGTGAGGTATTTTAATACTCATTCCACCTCTTGTTTTCCACCAGACTGTCCAAATGCTTGTTGTGCTCTGTGGTCTGTATGTCCAGTTGGAGTGAGAGATTGTGTAAAATGTGGTGTTCAAGGCTCCTGCTGTACATCTGTTTACTCCGTGTTACTGAACCTTAATTCTTTGTGGCCTCTATCAAACCACCATATCTGGAATAAACCTTTGCTACTGTCAGTAAATAGCCAGAATTTGTTTTTTTCCTTTCAAGTGTTATTTCTAATGCTGAAATACTGCAGCATACCACAAAGATCAACCTGCATGCTTATATTAACCAGACTGTTTACACTAACACATTTCCGTTAAACGAGCATTTCACTGAAAAATGTTTTCACAATAATCCCACTGAGACTAATTCAATTAGGAGAAACAGCAGAGCTGTTTACTGTTGCTTTGGTCTTTATAACAGAGTTTGGAAAAAGGTCATATTGGAACAATGAAATAAAAATGTATAGCAGAATAACATTATATTCATGGTTATTTCAGTGCTTAATTTGACAATTGTAGTCTCAATATATTGTTTGTATAACTAATTGCCATTGAAGCGCAAATTGTATTTTCGACCATTGTTTAAGGACACTGATCTCTTAACTGTATAATTCTAAAGCTTTAGGAGTGATAAGACTTTGATCCCACATTATTATCTTCAGTGCTCAATAGATACTAAATAAGCGTGTGTTCCTTCCATGACAATAACTCTGCTGAATACGGCTTAAAAAGATCTTTTAATTAAATAACAGCTTAATTTCAGTGCCTATAAACAGTAGTTTGACCTTTTCTGACTTGGAATCAGATAAATATCTGTACAGAATGATGACACTGAGGGTCAATACAGGTTATTCTTGATACACCACTTACAGTATGACTGGTATAAAACACAAGCACCTTCGTACAGTGGCACCACAATAACCTGGTGTGACATTTAAATAAAGGCGGGGTCACAACACACCAGTGACATTAGTATCACAATACAGAGCAACAAAACGGACTTATGAGAATTCCATCACATTACAACACAAAGTCTGAATTATTCAAATAAATAAAACAAAAAGATCAACAAACAGCTTGGCAGCATCATAAAAACACACAGTCTGTACCAAGTGCATTCCGGTCTGTAAGAACATATTTTTAACTGTCGCCTTCAGAGGAGCAAAATGAGTCTCGGATACGTGCTCGCTATGAAGACGTGAGGCAATTCAATGTATTACATTAATATTCTTTTACTTTTAAAAACGGCTATTATTCTGGTTAATAAGTTAGTTGAACAAAAAAAACAAAAACACTTGCCATGATGGAAAAAAATGGCCAAAAAACAGCCAATTATGGCATGAATGCAATACACGAATCAAAATACTCCAAATCAAAACCTCCATGCTTTAGTTTAAGCAAAATCAATATTACGCTGCACTGCACAGCATACTACGCTTGGAGCGCAGTGCATGCTGGGTAGTACAGAACCTCTCTTTATTATTTCTGTTCTTTAAATATCTGTCACTATCTCAGTCAGATTTCAGTGTGAAAAAGTGCAGAGTAAAAGTTTCAATGAGCGTTACAATAGAAAATTCACACAGCACGAACCTTCCTGTGCATCAGGCCAACAAAATCATGTTGACATGATGCAACGCCGTATACATGTCACATAATGGAAGAAAATTCCAGTTGGCCGACAGCCTGGGCATGCTACGTGATTGTCCGGAGCCCAGCGCTGTCTCTTCGGTATTTGTTTTCAAGTTCATTCTCGGATTCCCATCAGCAACTTCAGTAAGTGTGCCTCCATCACCTGTTGAACTAAACAGAGAAACAGACTGTATTTTACTGAACAGAG
>JAOXYL010000042.1:9827769-9847340 GCA_028564955.1 Terapon puta
TCTATCTATCTATCTATCTATCTATCTATCTATCTATCTATCTATCTATCTATCTATCTATCTATCTATCTATCTTAATTATTTTCTTTTCTTGACTTCATTTGTTTGTTTTGATGTGACTGTCAAGGGCCTGTAAAGCTGCCAAGTAGTGATTTTCTAATAGTGTGATTAGGCTTTGCTGGATAAACAGTGTTCAAGCCTCTGGAGTATTTATCCTATCCTCCCACTGTGCCAACTTTCCCGTGCAGTGCTTTATTTAAGTAATTTCACAGCGTGTTTATTCCGATTTTGTTTAACCTGTGTACAAACCAAGTGTCAGGTTAAACTCAGAAAGTGACTTCTCTCATATTCCTTCACTTCTGTAAAAGACAGTAAGAGAAAAAACAAAAACACAGCCATGTGGCACTTTGTGAGAAGAAAATCTTCCTTCAGTAATGACCAAAGAAAGAATGTAGCACTTTGTTTTGACTGAGGGGTATGCGTTGCAAAATTCAAATCCCCTCAATCTCAACTTAAGCGCTGAATTTTTTTTATGATTAGTGCGCTGGAGAGGTCAAGAGGAGCTTTCGAGGCTCAGTTTGTTCAAGTAAAAATGACCACACAGCGACTCATAAGCTGTTATTCTTGGACTGTATGTGGAAGAATAAAAGGCGGAGGGGAGCGGGGGGGTTGATTGAAACAGCCTGATTGGCACTTGTGCTGATATAAAACCCACCCAGAGACAAAGATGATTTCTCCTGAGGCCTGTTGCATAGTGTTTACTTGTTTTTTTTGCTTTCTGAGTCTGGGGTCGTGGTCTGTTCGTTCCACTGGGATGACACCAGGGGTGCTTGGGAAAGTGAAGCACAGAGGAAGCTGCGTCCCCCTGCTGGGGGTCACACACTAATTTCTGGTCTCGGTTGCCTTATTTTGACAGGACGCGAGTCTCGGTGTGGGCGACGAATTTCAGTGTGCTGCTTTCGCCACCTACAGGATGGTTAAACAACCTGCAAGGAGAACGACGTTTACAGAAAATACAGCAGACGATGCCTTTGCACTTCACTTTGCGACACAGTTTGCAACTTAATCAAAAAAAGAAGTGTAATATTGAAGATGATGCATATTGAGTGTTATCTCAAAATCCTCCACACGATGGCAGCACTGTATTTCTGTCGCTGTCATTCACGTTGCGCTTACTGATGCAATTTTTCCAACAGATGGCACCACAGTTTAACAGTTTATGAATTGCAGTATTGCATGATGGGCTTTGCTCACCTCCCAAATGGCCCATAATCCTCTCATCTCCCCAATTAAGCAAACAACACCGTCCCGAGGGTAAACTGTAAATGAACTCAGATTGCTGACGGTGGTGAAAGTAAGACAGCATTGTTGTACACTGTCAGCTGTGACCTCATTTCAGTCATTTAATCTGCTTCTCACTATCACTCAGTGGGATAAGTCCGGGGAGCAGGAAGGGTGGGAAAGTCTTCCCCTCACTTCCTGTTTCAGTCGTACATCTGAACGTCTGTCTGTGTCCTCTGCATGTGATTATGGTCACACTCCAACTGAGACCTGAAAGATTTCCATCCAGTTTCCAAGTATTAGGAGTTTAATTTACTTAAACCCAGTGCCTACAATCAATTATATGTATTATGGATTAACTAAAACTAAAATCACTTACTCAACTCACTCACATCGATTAATATAATGATATAATATAGGCTATGAAAATACAACTAGGTCAGTAGTGATTGTTGCTGAATGTCCCTGCCTACCTCCAGTGTCCCACTTATGTTATAATGATGTAATTAGGAAGACCTGAGTGACTAAAACTATGCACTGTGACCAAAACTGACACAACACATACACACAGGTGATAATGATAACACCACATAACAATGTGGTAATATATTCTGAGGTATGTTTCATACTATTATTATCTGTGAGTCAGGCATTTCCACAGTCAGAAACACTAAAAATGTAGTGCTCAAAGGGGTACTCTGGTGCGGAACTCAAGTGAGTCATTATATCTCAGTGTAAATACATCTAACGGGTAAAAGTCCCATATTAAATAGGGTGTTTAGGTAAAGGTGTAGAAGTATTAGCATTAAAAGTCAACTGAATTCTGAGTGTTATATGTACTGTATTAATGTATTACATTATTCTAATCAATGCATCACTATGTACACAGCATTTGAATGTATCATGTGGCTGAGGTGGAGCTAATTCCAACTACTATGTATACTTGATTATAGACACTATGTGTTGTTAGTCATTGTTGGTTTTTACATATATCTGTATGTACACCTGTTGTTTCACCTACTTGCAAACCCTCCCCCTTTTTGAAGTTTTTAATTTATTTCTGATTGTTTTATGTTGTTTATTGAAGGTAATCTCAGCATATTTTAGGGAAAGTGAGAACATTTCTATAATTATTGGTTTGCCAGCAGAGCCTGCAGCACACTTTGTTACCAGTGAGCACGTGTGACAGTGAGAGTGACTGTTCATTTGTTAGAGATAGCAACAATGTTCCAGGGTCAGTGTGACCCGACAGATGATTAATCATCTAAAAGCTGTAAGAAAACAAAAAAATCCCAATAAACACTGTTTGTGCTTCAGTACTAACACAGTTGCTAAAAAATGAACGTATATTTAAAGCATTGGTGTAAATCACCTCTCATGATTGATTGTATCAGGAAATGATATCAGTTTACTATATGTAAACCATTTAAAATATACAAATCTAAACCTTTTTAAAATGATTTTGAAAGTTAGGACACATGGTCTCACCAGGGTCAAACTGACACTTCAAATCAAGCCAAGTAAGCCAGAAGGATTTATACTGAATATGCCAGTAGAAGAAGTTTCGAACTGAAGAAACAGCACACTCATTTTTTCCCCACACACAAAGGGTCAGTTTGACACAGCTCACAACAGGAGTGTGAAACTACACCTGAAGTCGCCGCAGACAACACATGAAGTGCAGCGAGGTTTGATAGAAAATATAGACCAGGATGGGAAAACCACATATAGCATAACATGCATATACAGAACTTATGGGGGTAATAGAGGCATCATGGGAGAGGATTGTGTCCTGCAGCCTTTGTGTGTGTGTGTGTGTGTGTGTGTGTGTGAGAGAGAGAGAGAGAGAGAGAGAGAGAGAGAGAGAGAGGTGGAGGTGAGGGGGCTGGACCAGAGGAGCAGGCTGCACCGAGGAGAAGCAGCTCAGGCGACACCTGCAAACAAACTCTTCACGGACCGAAGCGAGGAGGCGGATGAAGCTGAAGAGTGAAGGCGAGAAAAGAGCCGCCGCTTACTGACGAGAGAGCGACAGAGAAAGTTTTTTTTGTGTTTTTTTTAGTGGAGTGGACCACAGATCCGGACCGAGAGCTGAGAGAGAAGGCAGCAGGTAATGGCAATCTCATTCATCTCCACACCGAAAAACTGATGATTAAAAAAAAGAGGATAAAATGAAAGCATGTATATACTGCGGGGGGACTGCACATGCGCAGTTTTATTGAGCGGTCGCACAAAATTATGGTGCGTTCACAGGTGAAACGAAAAAAACAACCCGTGGTGAGTTCAATTCCTTCACGTTTCAGTGTGCGGGAGTTTCACTTCCCGGTGAAAGCGTTAGAGGTCATTTATTGTTCCTGAAGGCTGTGTTTTGACTGCTGATAAATATGTGCAGCCTGTTTTCACCTCTTTGTGTAGGACTTTATGGACCAGTCCGTCCAGTGGCTTAACGGCCAGGTTGTTTTCCATTCAGCCTCATCAAAAGGGGGTTTAGAAAAGGTGACTGCAGCTCATTGTTTACACCCCGAGTTAGTGACAAAGTCTATTTTAGAGGTAGCTTTTTCTAAATATATTGAGTCACTTTGACTTTGACCATTATAAGTAGCCTGAAAGAAATTTGTTACACTTTTCTGACGCTGCTGAGATGCTTATTGTGGCATCAATGTCAGTTTCAGAAGTGAGATGTACCACCCCTCCCAAATGAAGCATCATGGGTGAAATTAAAATGTGTAGCACACTGTATTATAACTGATCTGTGTAATATAAGTGTAATAACTAAATGGCTGACAGTAGAGGAGGCCACCTTTTTCATACAACCTATAACTGATTGGAGCCTGTCATGTGAGAGGAATTAGATTATTCAATCATGCATCACCTGGAGAAAAAATGTTCAGGACAACAGGACCGACTTGCTCGTGTCTGAAAATATTTGCACCACACATATATAGATGTCAAAGCAACTTACCCTTAAATGCTTTCTGACACTGTGCGTTCTCTTGTTATGCGTAATCTCTTTTCTCACGCAGTGCGTGGCCACCAGCCAGGTCAAGTTTCTTGTTCACATTGAGCGTGTCAGAGGCTGAAGTCAGGCTGAGGACAATGACTGACACCGATTCTGTGTCACGCTACAAAGGATGGGCCGTCTGGATTTGAAGTCTTGTTTTGGTGACCCGATCGCAGTGTGGTTATTTCTTCTGATGCAATGATGGAGCTCAAATCAAGCTGGATCTTGAGCCATCCTGTGTGTGGATTCAAATTGTGTCTTTAAACGCTGCAGGAACACAAGCGCACCAGAATATTCACATTTTCTATTGACCTAATGGGGTGCAACCTGCCAACCTAGGGCAATGTTTATTCAACAATATGGCAGGAAAACCTTCTCTAGTTCCACTTTTCAATAGTCCAGTCCCATTGATATGAGGGGGATTAAAGACAGAGATAGACGCCCACGCCTGTGGCATCGTGCTCTTCTATTGATAAGATGTGCTTTTGACACAATATTACAGCACGCAAACGTGATAGTGATATTATTGTTACAGATGCCCAAAGGACATCTGTCAGTGGATTAGACTGTAACATGAATGGACCTGGGGTTGTTGGATGTTGCTGTTCTTGGTATCAGCCTGCTGTGTCAGTTTACACTTTATTTTCATAAAATAACATGAAATAATTTTAGGTTTAAAGCAGAGGAAAATGTAAACAAGTGTAAACATGAAAAATCATTGGATGTTTTATTATGGTTTGTTTGTGAAATAATGGATCATGCTTGTACTATTAGGAGCTTAAATCAATAGTTGACTAATTGAAAATCTATTGAAGAAATAATATTTGAAGAAGAATAACAATATGTTCAAATTACTGCCTCTCACTGTGAGTTTTTTCTGCTATAAGTATTTTATACACATTTCAAGGTATCACTCTGCGATGTGAGAATGTCTGATGGTTAGTTGATTAACAGAGGAAAATGAAAATAAACAATATTGTGCTTTAATTAGGTCCTGAAAGAGGAGAGAAGCTCACTACAAAGTGCACATCTTCCTCTCACAGCCGCACAGTTAAAACTGTCATGGTCAGTCTGTGCGGCACCGGCTCATGCAAATGAGTGTCTGGACAAAGTGCGGCTGCCGAGCTGACACCACTGTGCAGCTTTGAAGTCATGCACTATTCACAGCTGAGAGTGAAGTCACAGTGGATCGGGTGTGTGCTGGTGATACAGTTACTTTTCCCCCTGCTGCTGTATTGAGCCATGACACTGTACAGTGGGTTGTCTCAGTCACCTCAGGGCTGTAAGGGGACCATCGCGTATAGGAGTGTGTACATCTTTCACAGGAAAATGACTTCATGTTTTACACTTTATGAGCAATTTCAATGAAATGAACACAACCAATTTTTATAACCTGTCACTTGTCACTTAACCTCTCAGCTGTCACTTTAAAAACTCAAACTCAATACAAATGCTGCTGCTGTTGTTTTTCTTTTTATTGTCACCCTTTTCTTTTCTGTTTATGCTACTTTTACTGCTTGATTCCTTATTTATTCTATTCCTATATTTATTTCTTCTAACATCTTGTCTATTTTTGTATTTACACTAGCTTTGTATTTCTAATAGTTCCTATTCTATTCTATTTTTCTAAGAAAATACTCTTACTATTTGGCTTTCTCCGGGACCAGGATAACTAATTTCGTTCCATCCCATGTTTAACATGTTTTGAAATGATAATAAAAAACCCTTCATCTGGTGAAACATTTGACACTGTTGGGTTCTATGTACAGGTGGTTAAAGATTAGAGAATACAAAAATAGACAACTTTGTACAAAAAGATTTTGATTGTTATTTTCTTGATGTTGTAATAACATGACTGTTTCCTGCCCAGGTATCTGTTGGATGGAGAGAAAATGGAGACGAATAGAAGAGAGGTGCCCCTCTATGTAAGTGCCCGTGGGTCCTGCTGCATTCTTTAAGTGTCTGATGTGTAGGTGGTCCAGCAGGATGTGTTTTGGCTGACGCTGTGTGAACTCCGACGAGCAGTCCCTCCACGTTTAGACCAAACTCCAAGCTTTTTTTTTCCTTTCCTCACCAGAATTAGAGCACTCTAGTCTCTCCCATCATCCCTTTGCTCTCTTTCACTCCCTCTCTGTGCAGTGGTTGACTGGCAAGCCCAGTGTCGCAGGTGAAACCCAAGCCAGCAGGGTTTCAGTCCCCGGGGAAGCCAGGCCTTGCACAGCCTGTTCACCAAGGGACAAGGCTCTGAAAGCCTCCACATTGAACACTGGCCAGAATGAGAGAATATAACCTTTTGTTTCTTGCCTTTTTACTGTAAGGAGTATACCGGTGTATTGATTTGATAATTTTCTTCTGTAAGGGTGCAGTGTGTGCAGGTGTGCTTGAATTATTATTTTTCTGATATTGTAGACCTCTGTTTCCCTCTACTACTTTCATTTCCTCCATCTGTCTTCCTTTGCCTCTTTCAGTCTTCCATATCTGCCATCTCTCTCTCTCTCTCTCTCTCGCTCACTCTCTCTGTCTGTCTTTCGCCCTTATTCTCCTGTGTGTGGAAGCCTGGGTGGGCCAGTCACTGAAGCGTTGCCAGATTTCTGGTAAGCGGAGTGTCTGCTTGTTTTGCTGTGTCACCAGTTTCAGATGGGGAGGTGGAGGGGTGGGAAGGAGGCGGAGGGGGGTGGGGGGGTGCAGAGGGGGAGACTGAGACTTTGCCTTCGGTCTCTCATAGAGGCCGATTGAGTGCCGGTCTGAAACCCAGGCATGTGAATCATTACGGGCCCTACCACTTACACGCACACACACACACGCACACACACACACACCTCGTCATTAGGAGGAAGTGGCGACTCCACCCTCTTAAGGTCACAACACGACGGGAGCAACTCTCGCCGGTGAATATGATCCAGATTTCAATGCAGGGCTTTGTGTGGACAGGCCTCGACACACCGCTGCAGTATAAAAGCTGTTATTGTAACACCCGTAGTAAAGTGTTATGGCGCACCTCCACACATACAACACAGCGTCAGGCCCGCAGCACACTGTTGGGCCAGATCAATGGATAAATGGTTGCATTGAATTGCCGGCTGAAAGTGTGGGAGTTCCTGTGCTTGACGAGGTTTCATTGAGCTCTCGGTGCAGGACAGCACAAGTCAAGGCGATTTTGAGGGCGTACGAGTAAAAGCAATCCCCCGTCTGCAGCAACACTGTGTGCTCATGTTAGTGAGAGAGGAACATACAGTGAAAACAAACACGCTTCTCAACTTTCATTCTATCATACCTCGACAACCTTAGATGGATATATGTGCATTGAGCTGCCCCCAAACACAATCCCACAGAGCCTCTGGCATGGCTGTAGACTCTTCCTCTTGTTCCTTTACAGCGGACGTTATCTCAACACAGCACAAGCCCATGTTCACAAATGGAGATAGATTAGCTGTACCATGTTTGTTCAATTGGCAGTACGGTGTGATAGTAACAGTTATCTCAGTGCTCTTTGAGCCAGCGGGTGTTATGGTTTATGATTTTTCCCCCCCTTTGAGTGCTGTGGCGATTGTGTTTGCCATGCTTTTCCCATGACAGACCAACCGAAAACCTCACCCTGCTTGTCGTTTGTTGACATTCGATATGCCAGTCGGTGGTAAAAGAAGAAGACAGAGATCTCTTTATTTGAGCAAACAGACAGTTACAGCAGCATTTTCAAATATTGCAGAACGACAATATCTCACTATGAGTCTCACTGATGATGAATTTCAGTAAAGGATTTCTTACTGTTGTTACATAACAACAAATATATACTTAGTAGCCTTTGACATGAAATCTTTGTGGCACTGTTGCTGTTTCACTGACAGCATTTTCTGACATGCAGACTAGTTATTAGTATCTCATTTGCACAGCAGATTAAATCAGAGGTATGTGTCTCAGCTGAGTATGAGAACAGGCCTACAGCACAGTTCCAGCTGTCACCCCCAAGACTCCAATGAGATTCTGGTCCACTGAGTTTCTTTTAGCTCACATAGAGTATGTAGGTGTTATTGTAGAAATATTTCAGGTATTTTCACTTTGAAACATTCTTAACAGTTTGGAAACTTGATGTGTTTGCTCGATCGAATGTTTATAAGATTGACTGAGCATGTGCAAGTTGGTCGTATGGTTCAAGCTTATACCTTTTCCCAGCTCTCTGTTGGTTTTTGATCAAAGCCAGATCATTAAGTCATGATAATTAGTAGTGACTGTAATCAAAGTCTTTTTTTTGGGTCATTGTACGTGAGGGCTTCAGCACATTTTGTTGTGCAGTAGAACTTTTCTGAATGGGACAAAAATGCCATTTGGGTTTGATTCGTAACTGAAATACTACGCAGTGAAAAAAATTTCAATATTCAAAAACCAAAAAAAAACTGTCCCCGCTGACGTCAGCCTGTTGTCTCGCTAATGGAACTGACTGTTATTGGAGCTGTTTTTGTTGTTGCAGTGGCAGTGATCTTGCTCCCCTGACGTCACCTGTGTGTTGCTCTCAGGAGATCACGGCAAAGAGCTCTAAAGCTGATGACTGCTGGTTTCCTGGAGACCACAGGCAGCAGATCCGATGCTGTTTTTCCCCACCGAGCTGACAACAACACGGAGAGATTATAAAATCATTTCACTGGTACATCCCTGGATTTGGTGTTGTAATGAAAACAAATATTAATACCTGCTAGTTATTATTATATTAAGGTAATATACACAGCACTATTGTCTGTTTAAGCCTGTATATTGATGTTCTGTAATTATCATATTGTTCCTGACCTGAGAACTGCCCATATGGGAGGCATGGGGTAAAACCACAAGGTGTTGAATATTTCATTGTCGCTGGATCAGGTTGTGTCATGATAAAGCCCTGGAGGAAAATCAGTCGGACGTCTTATGGTTGGCCAGCCCTCCCTCTTCCTCTTCCCCAAGGCGCAGGAGATCAAATCTGTAACCGCGTAAACCAATATTATCTGAGGTGGCTGACAATTAAACGGGAACTACAGTCCCCTCGGATGGACAAAAACAAAATCATAAGTTATTAAAAATAAGTGTTCATATATGTTCCCGTGTCTTTGACAGACATTTATTTAAATGCAACACCAAAGCTAGAGACAGGATAAAGATGGTGTTAATATCACATTGCAGAATATGATTAGTCAAGTGACAATAAATTGGAGGAATTCTTATGAGAATTGCTTGGTTCTTTGGTTTACTTTGAAAATGCAAAGATATTTCCTCTCATTGGAATGAAATGAATAAAACCATTTAGATATATCACCGTAAAAAAGAGTATTGATGTCAGGTGTCAAGCTGGCCTCTTAAGAAATCAGGAAGGCTGCGCAAACCACAGGCCGACATTTTATCTTTATGTTAGGTGGAAAAACAATCAGCGATAACATTAACAGTGGTAAGTGTGCACTAAGTGGTCTGGCAGCGAACCACTTAGTGCACAAAACGAGCTGAGAAACTGCAGGCTGAGTCAGACCTCTTTTATCAGTCCACACCGACGGGCTGCTCACACAACAAGTCAGCTATGTTCGTGCCTCTGAAGCACTACGGACTGGAAGAGAGGCAACTTTTGTGCCAGCTCCAGTTTAGGGGAAAAGCAAATAATGGGTTGGAAGGCTCAGTCAGAATAGACTTTATCCCTGTGTTTGATTGGTTGGCCAAATGTTGAAGAAGTGTAGAATGATAATCTATACATATTTTCATTTAGTAAATCTTTAACCTATACTTTTTAAAAACTTTTTTTCTGATGGGTCACTGTCTCAGCCTGTCAGATAGTTCACAGCTTCAGTCCTGACTGAAAAGACTTAACAGCTGGATGGATTTAGTCATTTTGACTCAGACGTTAATGGTCGTCATAGGATGTACTCAACAGCGATAGAGACTTTGAAGAAAATTGACGAAAAGCATTGTCAAAATATTCACATATCTGCCCTCTTAATGTTCCGCTCCGCTGTTGTGGTGAAATGTAATTAGCAGAGTTAGGCTCCTAAATTGTTGCCCACAGCCTTTAGACTGGATGTAGATTTCTGCCTTGTTTAAAGATAATCGCAAATCGATACTTTCAGGAACTATAAAACGCGGTATCAAGTGACCGATGGATGTTTTATCCTTAAAGTGCTAAAAATAAGGCTAAATTAAGGAGAGCCTAATAAATTATCAGATAAAACCCCAAAGCATGCAAGAAAAAAAAAAGATAAGGATATTGCACAAGCATGGAACTCTAAGTATGTGATCCCTCTTGTACTTGAACGATGGACTCTGAGCTAACCCTCTTGTAAAGGTCAGTCTCTGGGGAAAAGCCATTTTTTTCATGTTTGGTAATCCATATTGATATTAAGGACAAAAATATTTACTTTTGCATCGTCAGGGACTAAGAGGCACCACTCTTCCAGCGCAATTGTATTGGCACCCGAGCGCTTGGTTGTCCCTGCATCAGTGGGTCAGATGCTGCAGAAACATATCAGACGCAGTGAATAATAGTCAGTGACAGAGAGAACATTGGGAGCGAAAATCTTTGTGTACACACAACACAAGCTTCTGCTCAGTCAAATCTTTCTGCTTGTCTTGCCCTCTGTGTCTTCAGTGGATGCTCTCGAGGGTTGCAGGCATCTTTGGGGTGATGCGGGAGAAAGCAGAGATCAGATAAGGTCAATAATGGAAAAAAAAAAGAACAAGGTCAATGATGTAACAGAAATAATGAATCTCATTATGGGGGTGGATCACGAAGTAGACGCTCAGTAGGGTGCAGCTCACTCCCATTGTGAGGAAAGGTCTGGTGTCTTTCTTTCTTTCTTCTTTTTTCTCTCCTCCTCCTGTGCAGTGCGTGGAGTTCAGTGAACTCTGTAAGACTGACTCAAAGTGATCAGAACATGTCAGCAGGGTGACAAGAAGAGACATTGTCCTTCCAGAGAAAGCTATATGTTCAAGTCCTCTTTCTAACTTCTTCACTTTAAAAAAATAAAACATTCTGGCGTTCTTCTTCCACTGGTAGTGAGTGATGATTATGAATCATAAACGCTGGTTGTGTTGTGAATGCAGTTATATGGATGGGTTTTTGTTTTCTCTCCTCTCAGGGGCAGGTGGAGGCCAATGTCAGGTTACGCTCCAGCGCTCCCGAAGACGCAGACTTTTATGTTGTCGTCCAAGGCTCTGGACTCATGCATGTGACTGCAGCAAAAAGAGGAGATGATGGACTGACCCTTCACTTCACGGTTCCCGGTATGCACCTCAGTCAACCTGACACTCGGCTCTCCCTCTTTGTCTGCCTCACTACCTCCTCTTGAGATTTTCTCCGTCTCCCGCAGGTCATTCCCTTCTGGAAGTCGCCTCTGTGACGCCCTACTTTTATGCAGAGGACCAAATCAGGCAGTGCGAGGGTGAAGCTTCTCTTGAATACCTCGGGGACGTTGCCCAGGACGCAGCAGAGTACCTGAGCACAAACAGGGAGCGGCTCGGCCCCCAGAGCTACCTAGAGGTCCTGAAGAGGTTTTTCACGTGGGCGCGGGGTGAGGAGCTCTCTGCTGCGGGGTCAGACTGCAGCGAGCAGCATGTACAGATCGGGCAAAGTCCAGGTGATGATGCTCGCCTCAGGGAGCTGGACGAGAAGATCACACAGGCTATGGCCAACATGGATTACCCCCAGCAGTGGAAAAACACTGACAGCCAGCCTCGAGAAGGTAATGAAATAGAAAGTGAGAGTGTAAGCTGCTGTGTTGCAGGATTTTATTTTCCAGAGGTTATTTTCAGCATATTCTGCTGTATGAATATTTTGAACTTAGATAAACCCAACCTATGTAACTACAATAAAGCACATTCAGGAGATGTAATCTCTCTATGGATTTATTTAGTCTCTTAGATGGAGGATGTTTAGTCAATGTTTGTGTTCTGCTACTTTCTGGATCTCAAAATGCACAGAACCAGATATCAGGGAATTAAGGAAACAACTGATCATACTGAGGCAACTGTGTTGTCCATAGTAAAAGGGGGCATTCTTTCTGGAAAAGTAAGTTGATTAACCCTTGGACCATTGGATTCAAAGGTTCAGTGTGGTCCATAGCAAATATACCTGACAGACAGCACTGATAAAGTGGAGCGATTCTCCTAAATGTCCATATGAAATCACACTACATACCCTTTAATGAACAATCCATATAATTTTATCAACATTGTTAGTTACCCTTCAGGTTGATATCATTGCGGGGGCGCACTGGTGTCCAGAAGGCTTTAAACCCAACATGAGATCTGACTGTGCAGCCCAACTCATCACATGATGTGCAGGACCAGCCAGCCAGCCAGCCGGGCAGAGGCCAGTGTGCGCCAAAGAAGGAGCAATTACTGCCATTATTCCTCTTCAGTCAGATTAGGGTTGTCTTGCAGACCTCTGTGTCTATTAAATCAACTCCCACAATCCTCCTCTGCATGGCACTCCCTCTCCTTTACACACACAGTTGTTTCTGGCATCAGCCCTCAGATTTTGTTATTTACGACAGAGTCTCTACTCATTATTAAGAAATGAGTTTGAAGGGATCGCTTCATATTGAGCATAGGTGCATTTTCAGTGAGATTTAAAGACATTTAAGAGGCCGCACTCGGTCTCAGTGGGTGTTAGTGTACACAGCTGGCTTAGAAAAAGCAAATGTCCATGCAAAACATGGGAAAGGTGCAAATGCAAAGTAGCTGTCGCCCCCTCGCCCCTCAGTGCACTATTTACTGGCCTGTTTGACAATGACATTCTTGTTTGCTGAACTCTGCATGAAGAGCATGTTCAGCATTTACTCCTCTCGGGCCGCTGAATCTGGGTCACAATTAACGGCGCCATTGTGGAGGTGATGGGGCGTTTCAGTTCATCTCAGGGCTCCAGCAACAAATTGGAGGGAAAAGACAAAACGAGAGTGGAATTCTTCCGCGCATTGTTTCTGAGTTCGAAAGATAGCGCCATGGCAACCCTCGGCTCTCACCCACACTTACAGGGAAGAAGATAAAGTACCTCTGGTCCTCTCTAAAACAGTCTTTCATCCCGTGCTTACAAAACAACAAAGTTGCACATGGAGGATTTGTGCTGAGCGGCAATCAGCAGAAACACGGCAGTGAGTTAGTTCTGCTGTGCGATATTAGCCCAGAGAGCGCACGTTCAGACATCATTCAGAGCTGTTTATATGCCCTTATGCTTTCTGTTTATACCCCTTTAAACTCCACTGCACACGAGGCAGAAGGGAGCAACCGTTGTGCAGCAGGTGTTGGCTCAGTGAAACATCCAGTTTTTCTAGATAGCAATATTATTGATATACTGCAGACCTTACCCCGGAGTTCTTCATTCCTTCATTTGCATGGTTAGCTACTGTTGTACATTCCACACTTATGCAGCAGGTGATCTTTACATCTGCACAGAGTTGAGAGAGCATGCATAGAATACCACAACATGATCACATGGAGAATGAAGGTTGATGGAAAGGTTTACTTAAGTGTTGTGTAGCATCACTTATTCTACTTGAAGCTGATGATTGGTAATTTTAAAGAACCAAGATATGTACTGAGTGCCAAGTATTTTAGTTCTTTTTTACCTGAATCATTGGCAATGAAGATATCAGACTTTACATAATTGTAATTCCACAGGATTCCTTTTTCCATTCCAGATAACACGACACAACACAGTTAGTCTCTCTGCTCATCCTTTCTTTCTTTCTCTAGCTGCTGAGCTTCAGCCCAAAGAAACCCTCCTCCACCTGGCAGTGCGTTTGGGTTTGGTCCATCTTTCCCGTTTTGTGATTCACCAACCGAGAGGTCAAAGGGCACTGACTTTACCCAATCAGGAGGGAGTCACCCCCCTCCAGCTGGCTCAGAGGGACGGACAGCACGCCATGTTCAGACTATTGGCAGCGTAAGGCTGTGTTTTATCTGTTGCCCAGTTCTAAAGCAAAGTAATCTCTTATGTGTACGCCTGTAATGCATAAACACACACATAAAGTGATATGTAAGGTTGTTTGGACAAACACAGTAAGTTGCTTCTAGGTGCCTTTTTTAAATGGAATCCGGTGTGAAGCGAATTATTTAAGGAGTTAAAAGGCTCTCTGGAATCAATTTCAATTGCAAGTGAAGGTCATGCTATTAGCTCCTTAACATTTCTACCTGCTGTGATAAAGCTGTACAGATGGAGCTTGAGAACTTGTCAGCGGAGACAAAGAGTACAAATCATTTAATAATAAGAGAACACGATGACTAATGATTCTGATCAGACTGATTCATAGGGGAGGCTCCTTTCTGTTCTTATTAAATTCCCTTTATGTTAACCTTTCTTCCTTCAGTGTAACCTTTATTCTAATTGTGGCCATTTTTGCTTCCTTCGCTCTCTCAATCAGTCCTCCAGGTCCGGCGGTCGGCCCAGTTCCAGGTGTGTGGTGTGTTTGGTCCGACAGCTCCTGCATGCTGAGGTTTTGTCCCGGGACGGACTCCCTGTCCCTGACAGTGCGGCGGACACCCGGCAGCTGCCCTGAGGACGCTATCAAGGTCCTCCAAAACAGACTGGGAGACCAAAGCATCCTCAAACTGGTGAGAACAAACTACTGTGAACACCTTTATTTAAACTCCTCATTGTAATCACATAATACAGGACAGAAGCGGCTTATAGCTATGCCCATGCGTTTCCGATAAGTTTTGTTCTTGTGCTTGTGTAAACAGCGAGCCCTTGACTCTCACACCCTTTAACGTGCAATCAGACATTTTGATAAGAGCCGAGCGATAAACAGTGAACACAACACTGCAGCTATTGTAGCCAATAAATCAGAAGGCACGAGGGGGGGGTGATTGTAGCTTGTGCTGAATCATCTTGCATATTTTTTTAAAAATACTTGAGTATAATACTTGACTCTGAGGTTTTTGCTCTTACGGTCTCTACTTTTTTGAACAATCATCATGGCAGTATGACCATATAGCATCAATACAATATCATAATCATAAATTTGAGTGTTACAGTGTTTATCATAATACCTGTTCCTGTTCCAGATCAATGAGCTCAAAGCTGATAATGAGATGAACCATCGAGGCAAAGATGAATTCCTTGGAAGTGATGAAGGTAAGGGAACTTATCAAGCTGATCTCTTGAAATCCTGTTAACACTGGCCTTACACTACAACCGTCATTCATTGCAATCTTTTAAAAATGAGGCTCAGTTGTCAGTGATGTATCAAAAGATGCTTTTTACTGTGACCCACCTGCGTGAGAAAGACATTACACTGATTGTAAGCATGTGACTTGTAATGAGCTGTAATGATGCTCCTCTGTGAGACTCGGGTGTGCTCGGTCCAGACATGTGCACTACCCGTCTTCTCCTCCATGTGCCACACGTTAGCTGTCACATGGATGTGCCAGCGGGGTAACATGAGCTGTGAAAAACAAACTTCACACACGTGCACACACCCACACCCACCCACCCACACATACACACACACACACAGACACACACACACACACACACACACACACACACAGTAGTGACATATCAAGACTCACAAATGCTACAAATATGCTGAAATTATTAGTCCATCCTGGGTTAGGGTTAGGGTTAGTGTTAATTGACATTTACATTATTAGTTTCACAGTGCTGTTTTTCTTTGCTTTATGTTGCTTTGTATTAAATATATCTGGATTTTGTTAGACAGTGTTGAGCTCTGTGAAATAGACATAGCCACTACACAGACTAAATAGTCTTATAATTCATCAAAAACAACAATAAACACACTGTTTAATAATAATGTTTTGATTGGTTGCAGCCCGAGTATTGAAATCTCAGTGGTCTCTGCATGCACAAACAGCTCTTATTTGCTGTCCGTCTGAGTGTGGCGGTATGCGAATCCAGAGACTTTACTGAGCAACGCCGGAAAAACGAACCACCGCAGGTCCACTTGAGCAAACATTTGTATGGTCACACATCCATCACTTACAGCCAGAGGAGACTGAAAAAACACTCCCAACAGTCACCGTAAAAGGCACAGTCTCCTTTACGCGAGTGTTTGTTCTTCCTCGGACAGAAAACTTTAGGGGGGAGATTGTGTTTTGTTTTGTTTTTTTTTCCCCGGGGTGACATGCTCAGGCTGGCATGCAGCCACACACGGAGAGAGGCCCTCGTGTCAGTACCGCCTTTTTTATTTTTCTTTCGGTGTCTCTCTCACACACACATACACATCGCACACGCTTGTGTCTCACTTAACCTGTGGCCACAGTTCCTGGTAACCATGGAGATGGCAGATGGCGGTATCGACTCACGAGGGGAAGCAGGAAGCGCACCTCAGTATTGACCTTAGCCCTGTCCCGACTTCAGCGGCCGTCCATTAATCCTCTTGAAATAACAACCGCGCAGTGGGGAGCATGTGCTCTTCCTCTGGACCTGCTGCTTTGCACGAGCACAACATCTCTTTGGCCAGTCCTCCCCATTCCTAGATAGTAGAGTCACATGCAGAGGACCTGCCTCTTTTTGTGAGGAGAGCCGTAGTGTGTCATGCATCAACTTCTGGTTAAATATTTGTATTTTGAACAGGCAAAAGCCAGGAGCTCCGAGTGGAAGATCATGTGCTGGTGGACAATGTGAGTATATGTACAGTTAATTTAAATGTGTGTATACATGTGAGACACAGGCAGAGGGTGTTGTGTGCTGTGATGTTTATAGATATGCCTAGTTTTTTGCCAGTTCGTGCATGCAACTGTGCTTGTGTCTGCTGTTTTAAAGTAAACAATACTTGAATTCTTCTAAGAGCCAGGCTTCCTCGGCATGTGTGTTTTTTTTTCTTTCCCCTGGTTTGTTTCAAGGTTTTTGAAGAACAGCTTGTTCTGTCTTTGGATGACGACGATGATGTAGAAGAGTACCCATCCTCATTATCCGGTAATGCTCCTCTTCTTCTCTTTCCCCCTCAATATATCAGCGTCAGTCTATTTATCCTCCCCGGGGTTTTAAGTTATTTGCTCAGCGTTTTGGCTCGGCAAACACAACAACAGCAACTCATCCAGACCAAAATACTGTTTCCATTTTAATATTATGGCAACAACACCCTGGCATCTGGCTTCCATTGCGGGGTAGCGGAGTCGTATCCAGAGGACCTGTTGTGGTGCCGTCAACATGACTCTCGCATGTCATGCATCAACTTCTGGTTGAATTTTTCTATTTTGCCTGGGCATTAGCAAGGAGCTCCGTGTGGTTCAACAACATATTTGTGGCTGCACTGAGCAGCAGGGTGTGGGCACAACGCATACTGAGCTGGTCGAGAAGCCCTGACTGGAATCCTTTTGTCTTGCGTTGGGCAGATGGGCAGAGCTCTGCTTTGAATCACATCATAGGAAATCAATACACTCGCTGCAGAGATTTCACTTTTGCTAGAGGCTGATGAGACATTTTCTTTGATTAAACTGGTGCGTCGTCCCCCCTGCAGTGTGTCTTCAGGTGGTGCAGGTTGGCTTTGACAACGGCTCCGGGAATCCACCCTGTCACCGGGACAAAGGCAGGAATGGGGTCAGGCTTGTCCCGCTCAAACTCTGTCTGAGCTGAGAGATGCCCGCTTCTGGCCTGTCGCCCTGCCGTCCCCTCCCCCCCCCTGCCTTCGACTCCCTTCGGACAGTGGCGCTCTGTGCTTGAGCTGAGAAGGAGGAGGGAGGGAGTGTTAACTAGCTCAAATGTCGCAGGTTTACAAGAGCTGACATTTTGGGTGAGCCACATACATTAACCTTGAGTCCTCTTTAACCACACGCGTGCATGCAGGATTGTGTGAACTTAGCCAGCGCAAACACTCGCTGGCGGGTAAAAAAACTTTGAGGAGGATGCTCAAACGCTTCAGGTGTTGCCGCGGTTACTGTGAATCTTAATTTCCTGTGTGCTGCTGTGGAAGAGTGAAGAGTTTGTTGTAAACTCCGGAGAGCTGCTGAATGGAGCCCGTAAACTTTGTGACCGTAAACTGAAGCGTGTGCAAGTGTGTACAATAGACCGTTGAAGTGGGGGTGACTGACAACACAGGGGCATTGATCCCAGTGTTTTCCTCTTAAGCAGATTCCTCTTTATTGCTCAAGCGATGGAGCTGGGTGCTTTTCGCCGCGACGAGAGCGCCTCGAGGCCGCTGCGGTACAAAGTTGTCATCCAGAGTTATTGTTTTTTCCAGAACTGCTGAAATAATCGCGAGGGTTTCTCTCGTTTCACCGATAATAACTCAGCAGCGTCAGTTATTGTTGGAACTGGCCGGCGTGACAATTAGTCTACCGGCTGAGACCGGTGCTCCTTCAGTCTGTCAGCATCCTCTGAATGAGTCGCATCAGTGTGTGCAGCTCGCACACACGCTGAGAGTTTGATCTGAGCAAACAAAGCGAAGGCGGGAGGGCAGAGAGATGCCGAAAAGAAACGAGATAAACACAATAAAGGGACACAAGTGGGTCTCGCCTCGTGTGTCTGAGCGCCGCGGTCATGTCTTCGCTGTGTGAGAGCGGCAGAGAGGAAATGCCTCTGTGATGCCCAGGATTTCCCCTTACATTAGTGCAGGCAAGCGAGGCTGGTCCAGACATCAAAGTCTGGGTGGAAAGTGCACAGAGAGCTATGAAAATGGCTTCTCATCAGGAGCGGTAATTTTCCACGTTGTTGTAGTGAAAAAAAAAAAAAAAAAAAAGAACAAAAAACATTCATGTCTCTCGTGAATGTGCAATCATTGTCAACCATACACACTTGTTTTACTTTATGCAGGTGCTGTACTCACGTAAACTTTTTTGTTACAGTACAATTAGAAATATTTTGTTTTAGTGCTACTGAAAATATACTTAGAAATTCAGGTTTTGCGCACTAACATGTCACATAAATTTAACTTAAACTTAGCTGACCAAATCAAGCCAAAACCATTAAAAGTTAAGTTGCTAAGTTGCACGAGTTATAATATTTCACCTATGATACATATGATTCATTAATACTACTGTTACACCAGTGTGAGTACATATTTAGTCAGCTTTCTCATGTTGAAAAAGTAAACAAACCTTTTATAGGCATCCTTTGAGCTAAATGCTAATGTCATTGTGCTAACAGCAGACAATGCTAACATGCTCACCGTCTTAGTTTAGCATGTTAGCATGCAGCGCTAAGTAGAACTGAGGTTGATGGGAGTGTTGTTATATGTACAGTTATTTGGTCATAAAGTAAAAATTAGGACTGATGTTTGTTGAGGGAGCTCATCATGCCATCAGGCCCGGTGTGCTAATGTGGCTAAAGATAATATAGATGATTCTCGTCAATTAAAAACATGAGTTTTAAAGAGTTGTTAAGATC
>JAOXYL010000042.1:9877335-9894141 GCA_028564955.1 Terapon puta
TAACTGATGCCTATTAAATAATTTTGGACACTTCCTCTGAGGATAGATTATTTTAATTGTTGGCACCACATTCACTGTTGCGATGAAGTTAAATTGCCTGTTATTAATGAAGATTGCTGGACTGGAAACTGGGGGTATAAAATGTGAATTTAAAAGTCATTTAGATTTTTATATCCTGGTCGTAGTGTGGCCACAGTTTTACATTCTTGTCCAGGGCTATTACTCAGTAAAAGCTCAAACTCTGTCAGGTGCAATTTATGAGACGTTTTCATTTATAGTTTGGATTAAATAATTCTTAAGGCATTAAAAATGGGTTACGCTAGCCGCGGTTCGTGGCTGATCCTGCGAGGTGGCAGTCATTGAGCCTGATACTGATACTCCATGATTTTTGGTCTTTTGATGTCTTTGATGTGATTTCTCCTCCAGAAGAAACTGCTGCTCTTTCCTTTCCACCCTAGAAGGAGAAATCTGCTCTGAGCGCCTCACACACACACACACACACACACACACAATGGCAAAACATACACAGTTATATCCATAACTCTGACAGTCAGGGCATGAGTTAAAAGGATTTGGTCTCATTAAAAGATTTTGGGGGATATAGAGGAAGAGGGATCAGACTTTATTTGATAGCCTGGGGCAGGGGAGCAGAGTACTTCAATCACAGAACAATTGCTTTAAAATCACAGCCTCTGTATTAGGTTTCCGCTCCCCTTAGCTGAACCGCTGTTTGTTGTTCACACCGCTATTTATGATTGATGTAGCAGTGTTGCGCTGTGAGGCAATAATCAAATGTTATTTATCTTAAATTAAAAACACATTTCAAAGCTTTGTGGCACTGAAGCTGGCATAGCAATGCTTTTTTTTTTTTGCATTTAGCACTTGCAGATGCACTCAACAACAATGACTGACATAATTAATTATTAATTTCATTAGCTAGGATTAGAATATAAAATATAAATATGAAAATGAACCATATAGGAATAAAGTTTACTTGTATTTATTCTGTTTATTTTGTTGTCTTTTGTGGGACCTATGGGAGTGATCGATAGTTCTGTTTCATCGTCTACAGTCATTGATTTGTTCGGTCATGGTATCTGTTTAACACAACAGATGGCACAAAAAGCAGAACAGCCAGAACATTATAACTACTAATAGTAAGAGTAAGAGCATTTCTCAGAGGGCCATAGGCTCAGTTACCATTGTATTACATCATTCAGCAATAAATAGTGACCTAACAGACATTCATTTAAATGAAAACATTGATGTATATCTAAATAAGGAAAATATTTGCAGAAGATTCATTACAGTTTCAAATATAAGGAACTGTCATTCTTATTTTTGCTAGATACTAAGCCATTAAGTTATAACAATAGCAGAAACATTTATAACATCTGAATTATGATAACTGAAAATGAAAAAAAAAGAAAGAAATTTTATACATTTCCATGAGAAATATCTTAGAGCTGTTTCTGGCCCATTCATATACCTTTTGGGAGGTTCAGAAATACTTTTGGCATAAAAATATTGAAATGTTGACCCACTCATGTTTCAGTTTGAGAGTATTATGATAGTTTACAGTGGTTAAATTATGATTTTGATGAATGCTGTACAGGTAAAAGGAAACTGGTGCATGAGCGTATTAGCTTTGTGTATTAATGACCCTGGATGGGTACCAGCATTAAAAACACACAAGCACACAATGCTCCATTTCTTTTTGAATGTGTGAGGTCAGTAATCTACATGCCTGAAGCAGTTTGGTAGAAAACTTTGTCCTTAATCAAAACAAAATGTTGTGTTACACGGCTGTGAATCAGATGCTGGCAAATGTTGCCCTGCAACAGAAGAGCAAAGAAAACAAATCAGTGGAAGCTGAATTTACAAAGCCTGGCTTTATTTCCCAACAAGTGGGCTGATGCCAAGACAAACAGTCAACCTGAGAGTTTGGCTTCAGAAGTAGATGAACTGCTAACAGGATGTGAGCGATACTTGAATGACCCACAAACAAGTGAGAATCCTTCTCAGGGTCCCTGCAGATAAACAGTGGGTGTCTCTGAGGGAAATTAGCCAGCAGTCATTAATAGCACCACTAAAACCTAAAGAGAAGGAGAACTGGCAACGTTAAGTCTTTTTTCAGTCATTAGGTACTAAAAAGTGTAGTCGGAAAAGTGTAAACTGAGATTGGGTCGTCATTGCCAGCCTTTGGAGGGCCCCGTCAGATGTGATATTTCAGGCAAATGTCAAAATTTAAGACAGCCAAGTGGAGAACATTATGAGATGATACTGTGCTAAACATGTCAAATGTTTGTTTTTGTGTTTCTCTCCTGTTTCCCTCTCAACACCTGCCTTCCAGTTGAAAGTGACACTTGTGATCATTTCACCAGCTGTGAAAATGTAAATCACATGGAGGACCTTAACAACAAAATAGAGAATTCATCAGTGTATTAATGAATTAATGCTATGTCTATGTCTATGCTATTAAAAGTTACAGAGAGCAGGTTAAAAGAGGTTTACATTGACTGTTGGCAGAAACAGGAGTTTTGGTTACATCTTAACGCACCATTGGGTAAACTGCAAAAGACAGAAAAGTGTTAAGTTATTGCAGTTGATTTACCATCAGCCAGTCCAAAGGATGGCCTCCATATGAAGGTATGACCTTCACAACAATGACCAGGAAGTAATCTTTCCCACCAAAAAGCACAAATGCGATGCCATACCTTCTACATCATATTACTGGTTGAATGAAAAATATACACAAATATCACTGTAATTCTGGTGTTTTATAAGGTAGCGTGTGGAACAAGTTCTTCTTATCTTAGAGATACTGGAGATACATCCATGTACAGGATAATAACTTGTGTTTATCTTTCAGGACTTTGGAACCCCTGTAGCAAAACTGCGTGTGGGAAAATGACATTTTCTCTGGTTATTATATACAAATTCTTTTATTTTATATAATGTGCATACTACATGAACTCAATATCATGAAAGTAAAAAAAGGTAAAGAAAAACATATTTACACAGTTTATTCCATTATTGGTGGTCAGCATTTCCTGTTGGTTAGGATCAGATTGTACTCCTGGCAAAGCAAACAGGTGTAAAGAAAGACAGTGAGAGGAAACCACAATTCCCCTGCGCTTCTCCCCCCAAACACACCCACATAGACACATGACACACTACTAACCCCGCATGAATTTTAATCACAGAAGGGTAAAGCAGTGAAGTGCAAATTCAGACACAATTACCAGGCTCACGGCGGTTTCAGTGGCCCAATTAGTAGCAGAGAGTGCAGTGGGAGAGCCTCCTGTTAGGCCTTGTTTTTGCTGACAAGAGGCATGTGACAAAGGTCAAAGAGCTTGCTATAGTCTCTCTTTGGTTAATTAATCTGTCTCTTTAAAATGTGTGATACAGTAAACTGTTTTTCTCCACTGGTAGCAGTTGCTTATGTTTATCTCATAAAAGTTCAAGTGGGGAACTTTAATGGATTTTAATGGCGATGAGCTAAGACTCTAAAATGCGTGTTTACCACGAAAAGGCCCGAAACGCTTTAGCTCCCACATGCTAGAAACCCTCCACGAGTGACTCATGTACACGCTGAACTTAGTGACATTTGATGAGGGGAAAGCATTTAACACTCACTGGATCCCCCTGAAATACCATAAAAGAAACTTTGATGTGCAAATTTAAAGGCTATTAAAGTTTCTTTACATAAGGCTTCGCATTTAATAACAAATGGGCACCCGCTTAGTCATGGGTGACTTACTTCTGGCTGTTTGGTTAATTTCTTCCAAAAAAGTACCACTTCATCAAAATTACCAAAAGAAAAAAAGAGAGGAAACGGAGATAATGGAAAATGCATGTTTGTTATTTGGCTGAAGTACCCATTTAAATTGAGAAGAATAAATGTCTTCCTTGGAGCCAGGAAATGTATTATTGTGAGTCACGCATTAGTTATAATTTTTGTCAAATGTTGTCTCGCGACTCGGCTATGCACCAGCGTCACTGCGGAGTACATTTAATCTTGTGATTGCATGCTGGAAAGCAGAGACGAGCAGCGTTGTCTGGAGCACCAAAAAGGGCATCTGCATTTCATTATGCCAAAAGGAGGTATGGAAATCCAATCGCGGTTGTGCCTGTCGGGGTGTGCACGCACGTGTATGTGTACATCCACACCTGGCACACATTACATATTTCTGCTGTTTGCGCTTGTTGAGAAAAACAGCAAACAGACAGTGCGTTTGCCAGCGTAGAGGAGCGTGTTCCTCTGTGTGTGTGTGTGTGTGTGTGTGTCCCCATTAATGGTTGCTTCTTTTTTTTTCTAATTCTCTTTACCCAGGACAGAAGTATGCAGCACAGAGGCGCAATGAAAACCAAATTTATTCATGAAGAAGATAATAATCAGACAGTAGAAAGGAGAGGAGGTGGGAAATGGGAACTATCCCTGAATGGTGATGGGCTGCCCTCGGTGCCTTCATGGCTCTGAGGTGGAGATACAGATGGATACGCTCGCTCCAAACAGGGTGACTGACAGCTCCTGCCTCTGTCTGTGTTTAATTTACACGCCGGGCCGTCTCACACCGATAACCTCCATGATATAGCTGTGGCGCTGGCGACAGAGGAGAGGTGAGAGGTGTTTAATTGTGATTCATCCGTTGGTCACTCATCGGCTGAGGCTCCGAACCACGGCTCGAGGAGAACAGGCTTGCCGATGATAGATCATGGGTAATGAGAGTGTGAGAAGTTCATGTGTCATACAAGTCATCAGGCCCCATTCCACCCTCCTTGAAGTGGTGAATCACCTCCTCTTCTGTCGAGGGAGAAGGAGAAGCAGCAGAGGAAAGACGCTCCTATTTCATTTGTGAGCTAGAGCGCTGCCCGCGATCTATCAGCTGGCGGAAATGTCTTCATGAGAGTTGGAGTGTCAGATGGAGCTCAGGAACAACACTCAAGTGACTCACTGCAATGGGAGCGTCATTATCTGGGAATGTCCTCAGTTGTGGCCTCTCACTCACCAAAGATGCTCAGCCCAAACTTTTTGCACTTAACCCCGTCTCAGGTGTTTCATTCTCAGGTGCAGCACCCAGCACGTGAACCTGACCCGCCTTTGTTGTCCATAAGTACACAGAGGAGACGGAAGAGGCACTGTTGCCAAGATAGGAGATGGGGGGAGGGTAAATGATGACTCATGTCCAGGGCACATGAGGATGACAGAGAGCGGTGCCATCGATCACCTCCGCCTTGTCATAGTGGCACATTTAATGAGAAAATCTGGGCAGACGAGGGGTGGAGACAGCAGTCAGTCACCGTCGGTGGCTGTCCATCCGTTTCAAATTCAGACGCTTAGCGGCCGCTCTAACTCTAGTCTAGCCAAATGCTTTTGTTCTTTAAATCAAAGCACATATACCGTGTCATAATAAACGACGTTTCCCTCCCAAAGGAGACATTAGATGGAATCTGAACTGTGCTGTGACCGAGGTGACCACAGAGCCGGTGGATGCTGACCAGGCATCCTAAACTTCCTGTATTTAAACTGCATTAGGAGACAGGAGTTGAAATGCCGCAAGTCTGTTCAAGTTAAACAAGGATGTCAGTCTGTATATCTTTAGGGATGTTTATAACAGACAGTTTTAAGAAAATAGTCTATGTTTAAAACCTGTGTAATCACGTGACTTTTTGTATTTTCGTCACAATGGAGCTCAGCAATTAACTAGATGAGTATTTGTTCACAACCAGTAGGAATAACAGCACAGTTTGACGAAAAAGACTATAATAAAGCAGATTTATAGTTGGCTGGTGACATTCAATAGTTTTGTTATAGTAAACCAATCCCATGAAAACATCAAAAGCAACAGTGTGTGTGTGTGCATCCTGCAGTACTTTCTGACTTCCCGTCTGTTGCACTTAGCCCCGAGCCCATTTTTCCTACTGGAGATTTTAATCTTTAACAAATATGTACTTTAATGTTTACAAAAGCTCAGATGGGGATAAGTAAATAGTGCGTTTGTCAGGGACTGTTTTTAGATATTTAGATGTATTAAGGACAACTGGACAGTACTATAGGAGGGACAGGCTCAAAATAAACTATGTTGTCCTTGCTCAGTGGAAATATCATTAAATGTCACGCCGTTGCTGAATATCCATTTGAACAACCATGGAGCTCGAGCTGCCAGGCTTTGGAGACACAGACAACAAGTCATTTGCTTTTGGACTTTTCATGGAATTTGGTAACAATGACAAAAATGTTTCACTGTAATAGCTCTCATTATGCTACTTTGCATTAAAAAGAGAGAGTCATTTAGGACCCGTGATCGCCAATGGTGTCTATGGAATGTGTTTTTGCCACTCCAAATTGGGAGTATAATTAATTTAATGAGAATGTCAGGGGTGAAAATCCATTAGAATTACCGTTCAGAGACACTTAAAAATCCTCAAGACCTATGGGCAAGAGGAGATGATGTAATCCAAGCTCTGTGGCCTCAGGGGAGGTCGGTATATTGAAAAGGTCTTATGAAAATGGAGGGAGAATAAAGAGTAATAGCATATAATGTGGAGCGGTTTTGACGGTCTTTCAGGTAATAGGACCCCTGCACACCTGTGTCTGTTGTGCAAGTGGAAAATTAGTTTTGGGAGAGTCATTATAACAAGAGCTGCTCTGTGTTTTCGCCTTCATACATGACAGAGGTGATATACGAAAAGGGGGCTGTAATTGCATTTTTTTTTGTCTCCCCCTTCTCTCCCCCAGTTCATATTACAGGAGAAATATGAGAGGGCTGCTTGTGTGAAGGGTCGTCTGTGGCAGCTCTGACAGCCAATTTAGTCCTGCAGAAACAGATCTCTCCCTCCAGCGCTGGGGGTTAAGGCTGTCACACATAGAAAAAACCTCTCTCTTCTTTCTTAACCCCATCACCCATGCTTTTTTTTCTTTTTTTTAATCCTGTTTTGCAGTTTTGTCTTGATTAGAGCCATATGACGCTAGACACCTGCTGTACACAAAAAACAAGAAACACTTTCTTAACCATTCATTTGTCTTTAGAGTTTTTTTATTGCTTGAAAAAATAAGGCCATATTATGGATTTATGAAGGTATAGAAATTCTGGACAGAGATGAGTGGTTTCATATTCTGCAATTTACTGGCTTCTTTCTTTTTTTTCTTTTTTTTTAACATCCTAAAACTGCTGAAGGGCAACACAATGAGGGAAAGGTCTTAAACTTTCCTCGCTAAAGCACAGTTTGGCTGTCTGCCTTGTTTTGTTGAAAAGGGGCCGTGTGAAAACTTCCCTTCTGACTATCTGATGGTTTAAAGTGTACTGCTTACAGAGTTATAATCTCTCTTTGTGCATCAGTTCTTCCTCTCTTCAGCTATTCAAATCTTGAAGAGGTGGTTTTGCTAATTATGGATAGAGGCAAAATGTTTACACATCTACAATTTTACAAATTAATGTAAAAGGCTGAAATGTTTTGCAGCAGTTTCTGTAAGAGCGAGGCCTGTTTCAGCTTCCTGAGGAAGACTCTTTGTTGGGCCTTTCAAACCAAATGGGAGTTTCATGTCAGCAGGTTTGATGCAGTCAATGATTCCAAGGAACGTCCTACACTTTCCACAGCTTCTCCATACATGTGGAGGGGAGTCAGTCTCTCTCCTTTGTTCTCAGTAAGTATCTCATACATCTAACAGGTCATAAGGACCAGGTTGTTGTCCTTGCTTTGATCCCACTTCATGCCTCTGTATTATCTTTGGGAGCTAGAGCCAAGAGGGAATAAACAAAGAAAAAGCACAGTTAGTGTGCTGTAGAGGTACAGAGAGTTTTTTTTTAACCAGTCTTTATACTATGTCTCCCTAAGCTAGTCAACTCCAACTCCTTTACAATGACACAAGAGTGGCATCAGTCCTCTCTTTAAACCACAGAGCGAATAAGTACGGTCCCCAAGATGTCGAGCTGCTCCTTCACACCTTAAAAAATAGTGTGATCTTGTCAGTGTTGTTACCCCGTGTAGCTTTTCTCTCACGGCAGTGCCCTTCAGAGAGGTTGCATAAATGTATGAGGGATGAGACGGAGACACTTTGCCTCCGCTGGATACAATGACGCATTAGAAGTAGAAGTCACTGATTTAGAGATAAATCCATTTCATTTGCTGAGCCGTGGCAACTCGATGAGATATGCCCTATAGGTTTATCGCACTGCTTTGCGGCGAAGTGTTTGTGCCCACTTCAGCTGCCGTAAATCAGCAAGGAGGTTAGAAAAATCACAGCACAGCATCAGATAGCTTCCAGTCCTTGGCTAACCTTCAGTCTGAGTGTGTGCGTTTGTGTGTGCTCGACCGAGGGGGCCTTAATCTTTCCATACCTTAATGTATGGCGTGGAAAATGAAGATGGGGCTTTGTTGTTTGGCTCTGTTTGACCCGAAAACAAGTGGGGCATCATCACTGACAGTCTCATCTCCAGCTGCGTCTGCTGTGTAACAGATTAATTAATTGCAGTGCACCCTTCCTGTTGCAGGTCAAAGGTCAATGAAATCACATGCTGCTCTGCTCTCAGAGGCACTACTTGTTCGTTTAGGCCATTCAGAGCTGGGATATGCGACTGCAGCTGCATACTTATGTTTAAATCAGCACACACTGGCGACACATGCACATACACCAACGCTGATACTGACACAGACACAGAGACAAAGTCATACAATACACCTGGGTTAGGCTTATCTTTTAAAGGACGCCTTTGTGCTCCGGATGAATGAAATGAAAGACAAATCCATGCTGCACAGGAACAATAGCCGCATCAAAACCATCTATGATCTCAGCAAACAGTCAGCACAGTAGACAGGCTGCATTTAAACGCACAAGAATGCAGGTCTGAGGTCAGGAGCCAATACACAGGAAGCCAGAATTGGTCTGTATAACACCACTGCAGTAAGCTCACCAGAGTTTTGTCGATCTGCAACCGATCATGTAAACCCTGTGCTTGAGAAAAGGGAATAAATGTTATGGCTTTGCTCTATATGAAATAGAACAACAGGTCCCAGTGGCTTACTGTAAGACTTATTTTTTTCTTTTATTTTACGCTTGCAACAGTACACCTGACTATTGAATAAAACATAAATGGCTTGCTTATTAAGGATGCGGGCAGAGGGCTCTCAGGTGAAGATATGCGAGAAACTGGATTGTGTGCTGGGTTGCTCTGCTAACCCCTGCAGTCCTCTCTATGTTGAGAAAGGCTGAAAAGAAAGTTAAAACCTGTTGGGCTGGCATACTGATGACGACTACAGCCTGGAGCTCTCTGTCCTGAGCATGAATTTATCTGAACTTTAACTGAATATTTGAATATTTGGATGGTCTCCCGCTTCTACCCACCAATATAGTATATCCAACAGACGTGCAAATACAAGCACCTTCAGTCAAATATCAGAAAACTTCAATTTGCTTCTCTATTCATATTTGGGTAATGGCTAAGGATGTAGTTGGGAGAGAGAAACTATTTTACAGCTACTTCAGGTGCTGATTAATGTTCCCAGAGAGTGACGAATACTGTAAAAGACCAACCATCTGCTGCACCAGCTGATTGCAAGCGTGATTGTGTCTAATATGGGAGGAAAAACTAACTCAAATGAGAGACAGAGTCTGCCCTGCAATAGACTCTTTCAATAAAAGTGTAGATTGAAGGAAAATAATCAATGCAGCAGAACCAAAGACGTGTTATACAATTTCATGCATTCTTCCTCCTTGTCCCAACTTGGTGTCTACGTTAGCCATTGCGGTTAATGTAGTATTCAGCCGTGGCCTCAAGCAGAGATGAGGAGCGCGTAGGAAAATATCTACCCAACTCCACACCTCCACATTTAAAAAAAAAAAATTCAAACTTGTTGTCCTGAAGCCTAACCAATGTTAGCTGGAAGTGGCGTTATGTGAGGCAATTTCTCAAATACTGCGCAACTCACAAAAGCATTATACAGCTTTTTTCTTCACATTTGTGATGGTTCCCCCCAAGACCTGTAAACAAACTTTGATGTGCAAGAAAAAACAGAGAATGTAATGTATGCTGACATTGGCTAACATATTATAAAGCGCATGTTTGTGCGTCACCTCATCAATAATTCAGTGGTTATTTTTGGCTTCTGTTCTGTTTCATTTGTTTGTATGAGGTTTGTATCTGGAGTTTGTATATTTATCCACCATTCAATAATCCACAATGGAATTACATAATTAATGCCACTACTTTCTGATAACAATCCCACAATGTATTATAGAATTGCAAATTACAGTTGCCTCTTCAGCTGTCAGTGATAACTCAAAATAATGTTAATGAAGTTGAAATGTTACATTTACATAAGATGTTTACTTTTCCGCATTAATATTATTCTAAGCATCTAATAATGGCTCAGTGTTTCAGTATATTGCAACAGTGTTATGATTGCACAATGCATTGTCAATACAGTAAAATTAATCAGGATTGCAGTGTGCCATTTATTTCCACTGTAACATTTCACTTCATAAAAGTATTATTTTCTACACAGTGTGAGTTTTTATAACATTTCTGAGTTATAAGGCAACTAAGTTCTGTCTTTTACAATACTTTCTCAGCAGGATGTTCCACAATGTAGCAGCCAGAGAAACCAGGTCATTGCATTGTTCAACAGAGTTTGAATAAACAAGTATTGAGTTGTTAAAATTCCTGATAGGTATTAAACCTGGACCGCACAATACAATATGCTGCTACACCCTGCAATGTGCAATAGTTCTGCAACCTCTCAAAGGGCGCACAAAAGCAAGACGCAGAATTACAAAAGAGAAGGTAGAGCAGATAATTAGTAAGCATTCAGCAGAAACAGGTTTTGTCATTATCGAAGCTTGAATGCTCATTATCTGGCATGAAATGAAATAAAAACAGTCGTCTGCTGGTGTGATTGCTCAAAGTCACTCTGGCTCAGACGCAAACAAATGCCCCTGTTATTGTTTGGAGAAATCGCATAAATCCAAACGGCACAAGCAGCAGCCACATATTCAGATTAGCACCATCAAACAACAATAACCACCCACACATGTCTGCACTGTAGCTATGGGGATGGACAGAGAGAGAATATGTGAGTGTTTGTTTTGCCTGTTTGTGAAATCTTTTTTTCTTTTTTTTTCTTCTTTTTTTTGTCGAATGGAGAAGGGGAGGGTTGTCAAGTGCTCCTGAGAAAGAAAGAAAGCGTGTGGCTTATGTTGCATACATGCAGCTTCGTTCACCAGCGGGAGGTTAAATAGACAAAATGATGCATTCACAAACATCACAGTGGTAGTCAGAAAACCTACAGCTGTGGCTCTCCGAAAGACAACTATCGCTGCACGGAGCAGAGGTGTAGCAGCAGCAGTTCAAGCTATTATCGACCTCCGCAGCACAGCTCGGAGCATCTGAGGCTATCAGCGGCGGCAGAGACGAGAGATTTATCTATTTAATTCTACTTTTGTATTGCCTTTTGACAACTCTATTCTGCCATCTGGCCAGAGGTCTCAGAAAGCAGCAGAAATTACCCTCTCGTTTTCTACTGAAGGTTGTTCCACATGCAATAGGCTTCAGCATGCTTTCTTTTATTTATCATGGGTGTCACTGTGGTGTGCCAATAAAACAGCTTGTGTGCAGCTCACATAAGGAATGGATTTCAAAATGAGTGCTATGAAACCGCCTGAATTAAGCTCCACTAGAATAACATACATAAATTCCCCCGGCGGCTGCATTTACAGCTTTAAGAAATGTGTTTTTTGGGGGGAAAAATAGTTAAAGGGTTCTTATTAGAAATTCGGTTTGTAATTACATGAAACAAGTTAACTCTGATATTGGGCGTTACGGCCGTCGTGTTTACTCTATATGCCAGAAGCTAATCAAACACATTTATATGGAAAATGTGTATAATATGAACCACAAGGCCTTTAATTGGTGATGTAATCTGTTTGTTTTTTTTTCTTACAGTCACGCTGGGTAAAACTGATCTAACCCATGACTTCATTATCAGGATTCCAGTAATAAGTGTGGCTGGTGCAGTGAGGTAATTTGCCGCAATATGGCTTTTATTTGCTGCTGAGTTACTAACCGTGCACTGTCAGCCATCTCCAGTGAGACCGTCGCACTCTTACAAGAGAGCAAAGCTAATACAGTTCGAGATGACGGGTCAGCTCATGATGTCACCAGACCTGTCAGCTCTCACCGGGTTGACTCACTCAAGTCTGCCGGTACATCCGAAGCCGCTCCGGTAAATGATTCATACTCTCGAGCTTATTTCACACTTTAAAATCACAGAAACTCCCATGAAATATGGATGGATGACAGCATTTTCCACGCCAGCAGCCACTGCCTTTGGTGTCAGGGGATCCAGGGTCAGAGGGCGAGCTGGTTATGATAAGACCGCAGAGAGGACTGTAATGGATTGTCGTTCAGAAAAACCAAGAGGAATGAGAGCAGCAAGATCCCAAGATAAGGGAGCTCAGGCGGCTGCGATGCACAGAGTGAAGAGGGTGACCTTTTCTCAGAGCCGACGTCCGGAGGGCAGCGAAGGAGTCAGCCGGTTCGGAGTAACCTTCAAGCTGCGCCGCGCTTTATTCATCTCTCTTTTCCTCTTTCTTTTGTCTGTGGTTTCACCGGTGCGAGGCTTGGTTCAGCCAGAGGAGCAGGCCAGGTCACCTTCTTTGTTTGACAGGTAAGATGAATAAATACATGCACTTGGAGAAGCCTTTCCACTTAAGCTCTGGAGGTCGGTGGAGGCAAGGCTTCGGGGACATGGAGCTATTTTTACGCTGAAATAACAACATCTTGCCTCACAAAGGAGCTCTGCTTGAAAAGTGTGCTTTCTGACTATTTCAACATAAAATTACTTTCTGAAATTGACATTTATAACAGTACTCTTAAATCCTAGTAGTTGATTATTCCTATTTCTCTGTGAACAATACTTATAACCTGTGCTCTGATTACAGTGCGGAGTCGAGGGTACTGATTTAATTCAAGATGGCGGCTGCTTGTTATTGTTTTAATTAATTTCCTGTTTTTTTTTTCATTCATTTTTGGAGATTTACACAAGTCTTTCAAAAGAAGTACAAAACACAATGATTGTAGTCACCGTCCAGAGTGACGCATGAGAGCATTTTCTGATTTGACAACATAATTTCTCATTTCCTTCCTTCAAATCACTTGCAAAAATGAGAGCAGTTTTTGGCAGAAAAAATACATGGACAACTCTTACAAGCCATTCATAAGAATAATATTGGGGTTGCCAGGTTATTACTATTATTTTCAGAAGAGTTTACAGGTCACAATTACATTGTGATGTGAACCAAGTTGGAAACTGGCAACTGTGGCAAATCCCAAATGACAAGAGCACATATATTGATACAAGGCACTGTTCTGATTTTGGCAGTTTCCAGGGGTTTCCTGTTTCAAGTATCTAATCTATATTCACATCTCAGTCAGCCGTCCAAATCCATTTCCTTCCATCAAACAACAGGAAGGTGCACTCTGGCGGTTCCGGTTACAGTTCCGAATCTAGTCTGCGTTAATTAGGGTCTCACCCTCCTGACCGGCGGGGTCACCGAGAAGTGGTTGTGTGCGCAACAGCTATTTATCAGTCTCCCCCCTCACCCCTTTTTCTATGCACTCACAGGCTGTTTCCATCCTCCATACTGGGACTCTTTGTTTATCAGGAAATGTAATTCATTGCAGGAGGCGCACTGTGTGGGGGGAGAGGCAGCTTATTGGGCCTGATGGATGGAGGACCACAGAGATGCTGACAGGGTGGCAGCCTTATTGCATCCATGAAATAGCACGTATCATATGACGTACCGTTAATGTGTTATCTGGTTTTCTCTTTTATGGTTTTGAAGTTTAGGCCCACGAGAACGTTTTAACCTTTAAAAAAAAGTTTTTAATATTGTTCGTATTGAATTCATGAAGCCGCCCGAGAGGAACGCCAAATCGATATAAATCCACAGAAATACAAATTACAGTGCTGTAGCTGTTCAGCTCTGCTGCTCAAAACTCGCACCATGTTTACAAGAGGACACCCACTTAACTGGCTTTTTGTTCTCTTTTGTTTTTGTGTGATGAATGAGCTTAGAGCACAAAAACTGAAATAACGGGATTTTGTGAAGGAGGCCCGACACACAACACGCTTGGTAGAGCTCATGTATATCATATCCTGTCTGTTCTCCCTCAGTGTGTTAAGCATTTTTTCTGTGATGCTAAATGCTACTTAGAATACTGATTGATCAACCTTTAAAACCCTTTAAAATCCTTTTCCTCATCCAGCCACTCACTAGGAAT
The DNA here is from genome assembly GCA_028564955.1 of Terapon puta. Classification (NCBI taxonomy): domain Eukaryota; kingdom Metazoa; phylum Chordata; class Actinopteri; order Centrarchiformes; family Terapontidae; genus Terapon; species Terapon puta. The sequence goes on from JAOXYL010000042.1 coordinate 9,891,618, forward strand.
TTGTGTTGTTTAAAGCTTTATTGCTTATTTGGCCATTTGATGTGATTGCAGAATACTTTCATTTTCTAGTGGCTTTAAATTACACTTGTGTGAATTTGTTTCCTGGTATTTCACTGCGAAAATTGCTTCTAATTTGTCCTCCATACTTGTAACAGCACAAAGCAGCCTGCAGTTGGGATTATTTATAGTGGCTTACAGGAATTATCTAAATTTATTAACTAAAATTAGGAACTAAGAATCCCTTTTGCACTTTGCTGCCTATGTTCCCATCGATTCCTGGAAAAGTTCATGTAGTGGAAAAGGGCCAGTGGGCTGGAGGCAGCACTCTCAAAAGGTCAGAACATGGAAGAACTTGCGACCTTTATCATCGTACGCTGTGCACTACACCCACATAAACAACAGCAGAGACAATTCATTTAAAAACAGGAAGCGACATATCTCTGTGTAGCTGTCCTTGAATGATGCAGCATATGTTCCATATGTAATTACAGTATTGGAAAACAGTGTAATTTGTAATGATCTTGTTTTTTATGTTTTTATAATTTATCCACAACACTTGGTTATGATCTTCTCACAGTCAGCACCTTTTAACAATACTCAGGAGGCTTCAGTCCACAGGAGCTGCCTGCGGTTTATTTAATCAACTTCTATTTCTCTTTCTTCTCTGTACAGTTGGAGACTATCTGATATAAATATGTCACCAAACTGCAGCATGAAGTGTGTGGCCCAGCCTCAATCTTAATTAATCAACGTCTTTTTCGTTCCTTCACCTTCACCAAAACAAGCTGACCTTTGATCTCATTATTAACCAAAGCAAAGTTGTTGTCGTCGCGCTCACATAATTGCTACCATTTAAATCTCTATTTTCCTTTTGTCTTTCTTTTGTGGGTGATATCTGTGTGAAATCAAATCATTAAAGATATTTTGGAGAGATGCTGCAGTGTTTTTTTGTTTGTTTTTTTTTTTTGGCATTTCAAACCAAAGCCATAAGGCCCCTTGTAAAGAGGACAGATTGATGGCGCCTTTCAAGTGGAGGTAATTACATTTTTCCACAAACACGCACACACACACTCACCATCCTCTCCTCTCGCTAAGCATAAGTGTTGGAGGAAGCCACTGATGTGTCTGTTGATTCGGTTCAAATCAAACAGCCTTTCATGACGCTTCTAGCTGTGTTTGGGTCCGCTGCTTGTGTCTGTGTGCATAAAATCACGCGCCTCATTGACTCCAGCGAAGCTAATAAAGTGACATTCTGTATGAGCGCTTACTTTGAAGACTCCACTATCTCCTGATTATGAGAGCTGCCTCTCTCCCTCTGTGTCGCGCTCTGTCTGTATTTGTGCATATGAAAGGGAGTGTGAGACTATAGGTGTGTGGCATCTATGAGTTGCAGAACGTCGTAACGAACATGAAGGATCTGTGCAGGCTCCCGTGTAATCCTCATGTCAAAAATAAAGATAACACAGGGAAACAACAGTAATCTATGCATCTTGTCACTGACATACATCTTCACATGTGAAGTATCAAAAAAAAAAATACTGATTTCATTCCAGCCAAGTCTTGGGTTCGTCAAAGTGATGTCATGCAGGAGACTGAACTTCATGTTCTTTGCGAGTTAAATGAGCCATACAGCCAGCAGATGCTTAGTTTGGCATTTCTTAGAATAAAGACTGGAAAGGAAACAGCTAGCCTTGCTCCACCCTAAGGTTGACAAAATTCATCTACCACCACCTATGGAATTGTCTACTTAGTATGTTATAAACTTTATGTGCCAGACTATTTCTTGTCAAGGCACAGTATCTTCATGGAGACTGGTGTGTCCAAGAAATAGTCTGGATCAAAGCCCACTCTGAAACTGCAAATTGTCTTTTTTACACTTCCATTTTTGAATGTATTAAATAAAACTAAATACGATGTGTTCATTTCCTTTCTCCATGCAAAGCTATGCCAACTGTCACCTAGCATCTTATCTCACAGTCTGCCAAACATCAATCCATCAATCCACCATCTATACAGTTTGTCCTTAGATAGGGTCACAGGGGTGGACCCAATCCCAGCTGGCACTGAGTGAGAGGCAGTGAACAACAACGGTGGACAGGTCGTTCAGTCAATCACATATAGAGACAGGCCACCGTTCAAATTTGCATTCATGCCCACGGCCAGTTCCGAGTTACAGATGAGCCTCATCTGCACGTCTTTGGATTTTAAGAGGAGGGTGGAGTACCTGGAGAAAACCCACACAGGGACTGGAAGGATATGCAAACTCCACACAGAAGGGTCCCAGCTCTCTGGTGGGTTCAAACCCAGAACTTTCTTGTTTTTGCAAGCCACCATCTTTCGGGCATTTATATTATATTATCTCTGAAAAATATCAAACCTTTGCTTTTCAAACCCTACTTGCCATATGCTGGTGCTGTATACATTTAGAATGATCCTGTGCTATGTAGAATCATCTGATATTTTCATCTGACATTTGATGTTACTATCACAGTTTTGTCTTTGCATGTGCACACAGCCACGTGTT